>APFE031518001.1:0-10390 GCA_000404065.3 Pinus taeda
AAGAATAGGGAGCTAAATAATAATGTTAGTGGTTAATATGGAGATGGTAAGAAAGCGCTAAGTTTGGGAAAGCTTAGGTTGTTACAAGGGGGTAGGACCATACTTCGGGAGAAAATATGGAACAACTTTGAGTAAAGCAGATCTTTACTCAAGCCAATGTTATGAAGATGATGGAACTTAAGAGGTGTCAAGCAGATCTTGACCTCTTTTGGGGAAGTTAGTTAATGATTGGGGAAAACAGAGAAGGGGAGTCAGTTATACCTCTTTTGAGCTTTTTTGCTTACAAATCCTTGCTGATTATGTTCTGCATGATATGATACCTGAAAACCTAGAACTGGTCAGCAATTCAACAACCTCAGAACTACCTACCCAGCCTACTTGCCTAGCACTTTTTCTTCTTTTGTTTGGGGGTGCACTTAGACTTGCAAACCCGTCATTCATTTTTCTTTTGATGATTTCCTATCTACCTACTACCCTTATTTCTTTCGGAGCTCAGATTAAGCTGTTGGGCTCCTCTGTTTCTCTACCTATCTAAGAATCTGCCAAGATTAAACTGTTTGGACAGATTTACAATCTCTATATTCTAAAACAGGAAATTTAAACCTAGGGAGACCAAGATTAAACTATTTGGACCTCCCTTTAACTAAAATAGTGATACCGGGATAACTTTACAATATTTGAAGGCAATTGGATGGACTTGAAGTAGCCTTCTTCACTTGGAGACTGTTTGAGCAAATATGGAGCATTGCAACAAGCAAAGTACGACATATTTGGCCCGTGAAATTCCAATCATGAAAAATGAATACCTGCTGCAGCAAGAAGCTAACACAGTCTAATATGTTGAAGTCCGGATTAATCGTAGCCATTCATCGAAAGGGACGAGATCCGACAGATATCGTGTTGAAAAGTGATCGGGTTTTATTTTTAAAATCGAACCCGATAAATCTTTAAATGGCAGTTTTATTTCTTATCGAGTCCATGTGAGAGTCAAAGGGTTGTTGAAAAAACAGACTTAATAGGGTTTTTTTCAAAAGGCTTAAGGTCTCATTGAGTTCTGAGGGATTGATCGTCCATTGGATGAGTGATCGGACAGTGATCACACTCAAATGTGCGTGGGGGTTAACGGCTCAGGTGGACCCGATATGTAATGATTTGGGGATTTATTCCTTTGTTTTAGACAATAGTGATTGGTCAGGTTTCCTTGCGGTTTAGCCAATATGAATATTTCCGATATATATATGGCCCACAAGTCCACGCATAGGGTTTTGTTAAAATGCATTGTGTTGTGTTAAAATAGTTTAACCATTATTAAAACATCAATAGAGAAGCTTCATCAGCGACCAAGCCACAAATCTGAACAACGAACAACTATCATCAGTTTTCTAAATTCCGTTACTTCCTGTTATTTTATTTTCTTGAGAATGAGGTGTCTTTACCCTCCATTGTAATATTCTACGATAACTTTTACTTTAAGCAGTTAGGGGGTAGTTAAGTAGTTTGACAGTTTTAGTGATTACCAACTATCTCATAATGTATAAAAGGAGGAAAACTTACAGAGAAAGGGTTGGAACTTTGGAGAACTTGGAGACTAGGCCATTGTATTCTTGATAAAATCGTCGATTTATAAAATAATCAAAAGCTTTTCGCACATTGTTGGGTATGATTTTGTGACTTCTCTGTTATGTGTCATCATATGTTTTCTTCCTTTAAGTGTGGTAATGAAGCTGCAGGTCTTTATTTTCTTATGTAAATGAAGTTAAAATCCCTTAAAAGAGCGCTCCTATACTTGAAGTTCTTAACTCTGCAATTCTTATAAGTTACAGATAGTAGTTTATGTGTAAGACAACATATTATCTTTAACTTCTCCAAGTGTCACAAATAGTAGATTCTGTGTAAAACAACATATTGTCTCTGATTTCTTCAAATTTATTCCTTGATCATTTATATTCAATAATCAAATGGCATTCTGAGATTTTCATGTCACCTAAATATTAAGGGTTGAAAACCAAGTCTTTCAGGTCCTTGATTTGAGAATACAACATACAATTAAGTGACAAAAAAGTGACAATAATGATAAACATTAATGTCTTAAGCACAATTTCTACACAGCCAGGAAATTGGTTTCTTAAGGAAAACTAACTACTACTGAGGAAACATTAGCGGGGAGCTAATTCTATGACCCGCATCAACATCAGAGAGCCTAGCTCAATCAAGAACAACATCAGGGAGCACATCTCAACCTAAAACTACATCGGGGAGATTAGTCTCAACTTGAAATATCATGGGGGAGAAAAACATATTCAACCCCATATCGAGCAATAGGTGATATAGTGGAGCACATCTCAATCCATCCTATTGCCCACTACTCTTCCCAACAATGACTCTCAAGAGTCATTTGGTAGAACAATTGCATCATAATTTGAGCTTGTGTGAGATATCCGACTTACCAAAGGTAAGGATCAAACACCCCCGAGCCTCCTCAACTAGTTCACTAGACAAGGAGGGATAATCCCAACAAGCCCAACTTTTTGGTATGATGCAAATTAGGGTAATTCTGCATAGACAAAGATAGGGGGAGGTACCTAAATTTTCAAAACAAACAAGGATCACACACACCCTATGGGTGACATATAGGGGAGAAACATTTACAACCCTATTTTCAAGAGATCCCTCAGCCCTAGGAGCCTTCCATATCAATTCCTCACCCTAGGAGATCAGAAAGGGGGGCAGAGTTGGCTCTATGTTCTTGATCCATCCCAGTCTCTGTATATTAAAAACATATCATTGTGCTCATATCTGGTACTTGAATAATCATCATGTCACAATAGTAGCAATTTCTTGTTCATATAGGACGTCAAACCAAATATTATATTAGAACAAATATATATATATCATCCTCCCTCTCATGGAAGCAACAACCACAAGCCTAAGCTTGTTTTGTAAAACAACATAGGTTGAAGATATCTAGAAATGGAAACTCAATGTGTATGAAGCGGCTGAATCATGAATTGCCTCGGATTCTATAAAAACACATATATATACAGATGTGTGTTCACATGAAACATCAATGATTCAACCCATTGTTGGTTTCCAAGTCAGGTTAAGTAATATCTCTTGACAACTTCATGAAATTAGATTGGAGTGTCTAAGGATTTTGCATTTCCATTATCCAAAATTTCTTCAATAGCTTCACGATATAGATTTTATTTTCCAAAACTTCAGAAAGTAGTTCATCATGTCATGATTTTTCATTTTGAACTTTAATTTGGTCATCAAAGGCTCATTACCTATCAAGAATAGACCATCAGTATATAAAATCAAAATCAAAGCCATACCTTGGACCACTTTTGAAGCATAGGTTTAGGTTTGCACATCTTCTTGGCTTCAATAGGTAATTTCCATTGTAGACATATTAGGCCTGGGAAACTTGCTTCATGTAATAACCATGGTTAAAAATCCATGTAAAATATATAAGACCACAGTCACGGGAAATGTGTTACAAGCTGAATGGTGGGAAAAACATCCTAGTGGGCATTCAATTATTATGGCTAAGGAAATTGGAAAAAGAAATGGCAAAGGCTTTGGAAAGGCAAAATGACATTTTTGGCACATTTATTTATGAAAATAATGGAAATTAGGAGAAAAGGAAGGTGAAAGTTCACATGTTGCATGTGAGGAGGAAAATGAAGAAAATAGAGGCCTCATTGAAAAAAAGGCTTTTGAGGATCAGTTGGAGAGATTTTGGCTCAAGCTTTTGCCTAGCATTGGATCAAGAAAGGAAAAGAAGGCAAGAGGAAGGAAGGAGACAACAAGGAAGAGCAGGATCAAGTAGCTACAGTAGAATTCCTTGTAGGTATCAATTTGCATTTGCTTTTTCCTTGCTCGATTTCGCATGCATGGTATTTGTTAGCGCTCAAATCCACCTTAGGCTGAAATAAGGCAAGACTCAAGGCCACATCAAACCACGAGGGCTCTCTTCGGGTCAAACTCAGCAAAAGATATTCAAAAAGGCTCGAGATGACCGAATTGATGACTGATTTTAGGCTAGGTATTAAGTACAAATAGTTTAGGATTGATTTTTTATGATTTTGTTGAAATCAAGGGAAAGGCAATTTTGGGTGCGGGGACGAGGCACAGTTTTTGCAGAGGTCCACTTGGGGCAAGATAGGCAATTGTTTTGATGCCTTAAAGCAGGTGATATGGATAGATCAGACCGGTGAGGAGCTAAGGAGAGCAAGGGGTCTCAAGGTTTCTCCTTAAACTGAAGAAAACATAGAATATTAAACAAATTTAAAGGCAGAGCATAGCAATTTCATGGATTCTACCTTAACACTTCATTTGCTTAATAAGAGAAGATTCAATAAATAATGATGCACATACACAACTTACAAGTACTGAAAGAAACACACCATCAAGACATAAAGCCACATGGATCCCAAGTAGTGCTGCAAAACCCTGGTCTTTCCTTTTCCAAAAATGCTGATAAAATATGTACAATATAGTCTCAAAGCTATCCCAAGAGTCCAACCTCTGCTACTGAATGAAAAATTACATATATAGACCAATCCAACCCATTCCCTAACCTCTAGGGGTCGAGCTCCTCCTTCTAGGAGCTGTTTCAACCAATTCTAAACTGAGCACTACAAACTAGGCAATCAAAACAACTTGCCTCTATAAGCTAGGAAACCAATTCATTCATTAATTTTTTGCCATTTTATGAATGAATCTTCTCGAATAGGTAAAAAGTGTCATGTAAACATGAAATTACATCAATTACATTAAAGAGGATGAAAAATCCCACCAAAAAGTCAAAACTGGTCAATGCTGCGTTTTCCTGAGTTGAAGGTGCAAAACTGGCAAATTTTCCCAACGCGTAGCGCGCCTTTGGGCCCACGTTTGGGGCACTTCTCGGCATCCAAATGAGGCACAAGTGGGCTTGTTGGAAAGGGTTGGATATCTACTTTCCAGTCCAAGTGGAATTTATCAATTTGGTGGCCATTTTCTCCTCCAAAATTGCAATCTTCCAAGACTTCTTTCTGTGTGTCCAAAAAGTGACAGAAGGTCATTTTTTGCTTGTTTTTTGACCTTTTGGGGGCTCAAATCTCCATGAAACTTCTTGGCAGTGGCTGAGCAAGTGTATTTTGCCATGAAAAATCTGAAAAATGCTGATTTTTCGTGAAATGGACCTCCCCAACTTAAGGGTAGCGCGCGGCGCGCTACGCGTTGAGCTGAAGATGAAAGCTGTGCAAAACACCCTGACGCGTAGCGCGCTTGAGCCCTACGCGTAACATGACTTTTAGATGCTTTTTGGAGGCCTTCCCGGTGTCCAAATTGGGTGTAGGATAGCTAGTTGGAAATGTCTTGGAGTCTAATTTCTAAAAAAACTAAAATTTTTCAATTTGGAGTTCATTTTCCCTACCAAAAATCAAATCTCCCAAGACTTGTCAAAATGTGCCAAATGAGGCTGCCTCAAGGCAGAGTTCTGTTGCAGTCAACTTTTGAATGCCTTCCTCAACTCCAAATTGAGCTCAGGATAGCTCATTGGAAATATCTTTGTGCCTAGTTATCATTTGATTCATCAAGAAAGTCATTTCGCCAACCAAGCTAGGCGAAAACGTGATTTTACCAAGGTCACTTCAGAGGTGCATTCGATTCTCCTGAGGCAACGATATTTTTGACATTTCTCTAAAACCATGACACCTGTGTAAATTGTGAAGGAGGTTTTTCTTCCTTGGCATGTTTTGGACAAAAACATCTCTCAGGTTTCCCAAATTCACCTTTGATTTCTCAGAAACATCATTTGAGTAAAACCTACCCCAATGTGTGGAATAAGAGATTTCGTCGAAATGAAGCGAAATGAAGGGGATAGGAGGCTTCTAAATTCTTGAGGAAATTTTTGGGAGTAGGGAGGGATGTTAGGAAGTAGGGGAAAGTGGAATATCAGAGATTGAGTGAGGGGAAGGGGTCCAAAAGGGAAAAGCACAGGCCCAACCTAGAAAATTGCCAAGTTGTAGCAAGAAACTAGGGTTTGTGCAAAAATGAAGAATTTGGGGAATCTGAGTGATGGGAAGTGTTTAATAAGGTACATTAATGATAGGGGAAGGTGTATGAACATCAGGATACAAGTTTTGCTAATGATTTGACCATTCAAGAGAAATTGCCTTCAAAACCCTAGGAGAGGGCAATGAACCTTGCCTAGGCACAACTGAAGCATGAATAAGCTGTAAAATGACCCAATGGAACTTGACATGATAAGGACAACCCTATGAATGATGATGGACTCAGCTGAATGATGACATTTGGACAAATTTAGAAGGAGTGAAAGCAAACCCTAGACCTAATGCCTAGTGACCAAATTTTGCTTGAAGACTCTTTGAAATGACAAAATTTGACCTTGACACTCTAAGACCACTTTGTAAGAGAATATTTGATCACTGGAGGAAGGCTGGAAAGACTGACACTAATAGTATTGCATGTGGTTCTTTGCTATCATGGCATGGTTTTTTCCAGGTGTGACAGTGTTTTCAAAATAGCCTTTCCATTTCTGGATAGTGATGGTGTGATGCAGTTATCATGTTTTGGTTGAGCTATATTTCTAGATGGATTCGACGCTGAGTGAGGTGGATCCCTAAATAATAGAACACATGGTCTAGTAACCCCTGAATGGACTATTAGTTGCGATAAAGCTATATTTTGTGTTGCCTCAGTGGGCCTAGGAATCCTTGATTGGTGAATGGCAGGATATACAGTAAATCCTAGAGGTGGTTTCCCTTTATCAAGCCTAGGAATCCTTGCTGGTGAATGGTAGGATATACGGCAAATCTTAGTGGGTGGAGCCTCGGTTTAGGGCCTAGTGATCCCTGGATCAAACTGTGGATTATGGTAAAGCCTGAGATACTAGGAGGCATGAAAATTATTCACGGTGTAGGTGGAGAAATCCAGTGAAATCCATGCTTGTTTTGGTCTAGTGAGCTGGTGGAGATTATGGTAAATCCTATTAGTACATGTTTATTTTTTTTGCGTAGTGATCCGGTATGGATTGCGGCAAAGCCTAGTTTCTATAGATGAGGGTGAGGTGGTTTAGCCTCGAGATGCCCTAGTTGGTTATTTTGGTTTGAGCCCCACATCTCTGCTTGTAATATGGCATGGGGGTGATTGTCTGAAGAGAGATTTGGCTCAGCTAATCTATGGTCGGGTGGAACGTGGTAGTCCTATAATGGGTTGGCTTTTTCATTCATAAATATGAGGTTATTTATCCTTGATTATTTCGTGAGTATTATATTGGTTCATATTTGGATTTTATGGCTAATGTATCCTTGAAATTTATGTTGTTATTATGCTGGTTATAAGCATGTATTATGACAATGATGATTTATGGCTCTCCTCATGTTTTGATTTGTAAATGAATGAATAATGTATCTATGACCTAATAGATGATAATGCAACTAATGATATAAAGGAACAACGCTTCTTAGAGATTCTCAGATAAGTATGATACCCTATTCTCAGATTTGTTTTTTACACCTATATATTACATATTTGTGACATGTTTGACGAAATCCCTGTCATGGCTAGTAGGGGCCCAGCCTAGACCTTGTCCGGGTTATTGCAAATGCATCATTTTTATGTTGTGTAAATTCATTTCTGAAAGTGTCATTGAGTTCTGGGAAATGACTTGGGCTCTGGGCCTTAAAAGGTGGCTCAAATATCGAAGATGCAGGCACAACACTAGGTAGAAAATCCCTTGGACACATGCATACCCATGTTGTGGGAGCGTCTGGAGCCTCCTGGACAGATGCTTGCCCATATCAATGGAGCGTTTGGGGGTTTAGTGGTATAAAACTTCAGTTGGTCTCAGGGGCTAGTTACTTGAGTGGTTGGGATGGCTCCTAGGAGTTTTGTTGCTGATGTGGAAGGTCTGTGTGATGTGTTTCTGTCAATTCCAATTCCTTAGGGTCACCTAGGAGGTTCAATCCCATTATAGTGGCCTCTCGTCACATATTCAACCCAGTTGGCTAGTTACTTGAGTAGATGTGGGATGAGAGTGTTACAAAGTGGTATTAGAGTGGGTTTCACTGTCTTTGGGTCATGTTTGATACCACATAGTGGTATCAAAGCATAGTTCACCCCTTGGATTGGATGGGCGATATGTTGGTCATGCATTCATGTCGGTTGCATATGTGTTTCTTATGCTTATAGTCCATGCACTTGTTGCATTTGTATGGTGTGGATCATGGTTGGGATGTTTTAGTCATGAATGCATGTGAGTTGTATATGCATTTGTTATGCATGTCAATGTCTATATGTTGTTATGCATGCATTTTCATGATTATGGTTATGCATGTATGCTAGGCCAGACATGCATTATGAGGCCATTGCATGTAGTTATGTCATCATGCTGTAGTTGTTATGTTATGATTCTAATGTGTTGACTGAGATAAAGCAGGAGATGCAAACCATCAGAGTGAGGTTGCAACACTAGAATTTGGGGTAAGAGAATATCGTCATACATATACTGTATGTTTTGCATGCAGGTATATTAATTAACGGATTGTTATATGCATTGGGGTTATATACATGTTTGTCATGTTATTGTTTTTGTGGTTACATGCATGGTAGATGCTAGTGAATCAGTGTGGTCATATAGTCGTGAATGATAGTAACATGTGGTTGCATGCATTTCTATTGTTGTTTTATGTTAGATAACTTGATTATTATGTTATATGTTGTTGATGAGTTTGTCATAGGCTAACTTTTTGTTGTTATATGATAGTTAGCTTGATTATTAGGTTATATGTTGTTGACGAGCATGATATATAACTTTTTCTTGTTATATGCTATTAACTTGATGATTATGGTTATTAAATTAAGATCTTGATGTTATATGTATCATATTAATTTGGATTGGTCTATGCAAATGGTTAGGGTTATGAAATTCAGGTGTGAGTTAATATGTTGTGATATTATGTCATACTAATCTAGACTGACGGTGCATATGTGATTGTTATGCATGATTGAAATTTATTTATGAGTTTATGATGTGAACATGTTAGCTAGTTACTATTATGGATATCATAACCTTATTTATGGTTGAGTTGATATGTTTTGAAGTTATATCATACTAATCTAGCTTGATTGTGCAGACAAGATAGACTCCCCTGAGATACATTTAGGTATGAGTTTTCTTATGTCGTATATTTGGTGCTTGACTTTTATTTATGTCGTCTATTTGGTGTTTGAGTGTTTGGTGTCTATTATGATGTATAGTTGATTTATTTAACATGGTATGTTTGCAAGTTTGTTGAATGTTTGATGAATTTCATAATATGAGCATGTGTTCAAACGATCTTGTTTTAAGATGATTGTACTAACACATATGCGTTGAGATAGTTGATATGTACTTGAGTGTAAGTAGGTGATCATTGTAGCATTATGTCTAATGGCTATGAGTTTACTATGGATTATAACATGATTGTTAGTCTTGGTATAGGTTGATTTCCAATTGATAGATATGATTATCTTGATATTTTGAACATGTGGTTGACATGTGTGAGCAATTGCAAGGTAACATGCTTGGAATTAATATGACAAGGCAATAGTTGATTTGTTTATGTAACTATCCATTGGATTATGTGAGAGTACATAGTAAGACTTAGTTGCAACAAGGTAAAGGTAAAATAAAGGAATTGGGTGAGAATTCCTTTTGTTTTGTTTGGAAACTACAATTCCAAACAAATGGGTGCTTTGCATATGGGAAGTCTTACTAACTCTAATTTGTCTGAAATTATGTGGATATGTGATATATTCATGGACATGTATTTTATGGGTATAACAGATGGTGTCTAATTATAGCTAGGTATGTCAAGGGAATTGTAGTACCTTGAGATATGGCATGGACATGTTCAGTTACAAGGAAATGTGCTTGGAACAAAAAGGTAAGGTAATTGGTGTAATGTTATGTTCACTTATGCATCGAAAGTTATGTGTTTATGGCAATATGATGCAGGGGATAACATGACAAAAGAGATCACCATGAAATATTAAAGAAGGCTCGGTTTGAGCTTTCACTTGGAAGCATTGGAAACCCATGGGGATGGAGTCATGGTGTTTTTTGCTAGTATTGTGCTTTTGGCCTTTTGTGTTTTGTTGAGTTTGATTTGTAGTTTTGTTTATGTCTAGTGCAAGGCCTTGCCACTTTGTTGTGGTGTCATTTTGTTATTGGTTTTCATGGTCTTCTTATTGTTTGTGTCTTTGATCCAGATTTAAACAGGAACACAACAAAATACCGAGATAACCATATACAAAAATATTTAGCAGAAATAATGCTTCATTTCATTAATGGAAAATATTGAAATATGCTTACAACCAGAAATGGAAATAAACCAGCTAG
>APFE031518001.1:11678-60407 GCA_000404065.3 Pinus taeda
AATGGCACATGGTATTGACCCATGGTATTCACTTGGAATGTAGCCTATTTAAGTGGGGGAATTAAACCAGAATAGATCCATCTTTACTCTGATCTACTAACCCGCGAGAGGTATCAAATATCGTGATATGCAAACTAGCATACAGTGAAAAATATTTGATCCGATCAAGAGTAAAAATGGATGATGTAATTTAATGTATGTTAAACATTTTAGATTGGTTGAAATAAAAATAAAATAAAATCAACTATTAATTTTATTAATTTTTATAAATTACTAATAGTAATTTTTAAGCTCCAGGTTTATGATAACCCATGGTATTGACCCATGGTATTCATGTGAGCATAGACTATTTAAAGGGGAAATTCTATGTTAGATCCATCTTAATTCTGGGTCTACCAAGTGGTCAGAGGATAAATAGATTTGATCCCCTAAGAGTGGTAGTTGTGGAGTTAAGATGGATATAGGTTGGTTTTTATGATAATGAAGATATTTAATAGACTTAGGAAATTATATTGTAAAACATCTTAAGGTGAATGGTTAAAGCATAGACATTTGACAAGTATATTTGTATACTTCTGTTTTAAACTGAAACAAATCCAGGGCTAAAAGGAATGGATTGATTGCACTAGTCATCCTTCTATAAGTGGAGTAAACCTATTGTAATTTGGGTAATTTTTCTGATTGCAAACGGGAACATACTTGTGTATTGGCAGGGTGGTTACGAGGTCCCTAGAAGTGGAGTAAACAGATTGTAATTTGGGTAATTTTTCTAATTGTAAACAGGAAATACTTATGTATTGGCAGGGTGGTTATGAGGTCCCTAGAAGTGATGAATTTGAATTTTTCTTGGTTTTATATATAGTATTAGGTTTTTTCTCATGCTTTGGCAGGGTGGTTACGAGGTCCCTAGAAGTGGAGTAAACAGATTGTAATTTGGGTAATTTTTTTAATTGCAAACAGGAACATACTTATGTATTGGCAGGGTGGTTATGAGGTCCCTAGAAGTGATGAATTTGAATTTTTCTTGGTTTTATATATAGTATTAGGTTTTTTCTCATGCTTTCTGTGAATGGCACTGGTGAATTTTATCTTACACCCACTAGATTATCGATATGTAATTTCTGTAATTTTGATTTCTAAAGATATGTTAAATAAATGCAATGATTTCATCTGTGTATTCAATAAACACAAGATTTTATAATTGAGTAAAATATTCGCCATGCCTGGTGAGAGATTCGCCAAAAAATTATATATACATATCATATTATTGATAAAATCACCTTCCATTTTTCCTATATACCATGGAGATTCGCCCATTTATTATACATGTAAATTTAGGGGGGGTTCTTAAAATTTTCCTTGGGCCACTCGAAGGCCTATTTATTGTTGAGAAACAATGGAAAACCCTTAATATTCCAAAACCTAACCCTAGGAGATGAAACGCCAAACTGTGGGCCCCATTTGGGATGAGTTGGACAACCAACTTCTCGGGGTTGCGAATTGGTCATGGTATCTCCGTTTGACGCACATGATAGCCCATTGGAAAGATCTCTCCGAGGAATACAATGGAAAAGATGATTTTTTGACACGTTTAGGGCCTCAAAACGGCTTCGGAAGTTTAGGACCCGAAAAACTGCTAAAAATAGTAAACTGTGCTATAATTAAGGAAACTGAAAAACTGAAAGAGACAGTTGTGGGGGTCCAAATGGAATTAGCAGGTGGCCACCAATATCCACCTGGATCATTCTTGGTATTTCCTTTTATGTTTTGAGAGCCTTGGGAATTGGTTGGGAATGAGGAAAGTTAGTGGAGCTCAGGGAGAGTTGAATGAATTCTAGCAGGCAATGCAAGACTTAGATGAATTAATTGCAAGTATAAGGGAGGTTGAAGGAAAGCGTATGACAACTAGTTGGATTGGTTTGGTCCATTGAGATAATGGACAGTGGTAGGATAGTCACAAGAAAGGTAAAGTAAATGGATTTTAGGTTTCTGATGCCTTGGCTACCTTGGGAACTGTTGTTCTCAATGTTGTGCATGTTGTGCACGAATAAAGGAAGTTATCTTAACCTTGACCTTGAGATCTAGTAATTCTTTTTGTGATCATGATTGCTTTATGCTAATGTTTATATGCATGTATGTATGTATGTATGTTGTTATCTGACAAGGTCATTAGGGATCATTATTCTTTTATGTTGATGTTTATATGTATATATGTGTATGTATGCATATCATTGTTTTACAGGATTATGGTTGTTTATGCTAATGTTTATATATATATGTATATATCTATGTATCTTTATCACTATCCAATAGGGTCATCAAGGGTAATTCTTGTGGAAGAATGATTGCTTATGCAGATGAATGGCATGAAAAGGTTCTCGTCCTCACATGGAATAAATTGGGAAGAGTAGCCCAAGAAAAATATATGAGGTCAGTATCATGTGGATATGAATTGATATTATGTTATTATAGTATGTTTATGTTATGGACAGGCTATACTGAGGGATACATCAATGAAATGAAAGTAGTGTGGTCTACGACATGCTGGGACAAGCACAGATAAGACACTAGAAGTAAATTTTCATGGTAGATACAATGTGGCTTTGGATGTGTGGTACTATTGTTGTGCATATGTTGTATATGTTGTACATGTTGCATCTATGATCTTGTGCGCATGTGGTGTTGTGTATATATAGTGTGTGTACATATTGTTTATGCAATGTTATGTACATGGATGTACAGATAGTGTTGTGTGCATATTAAATATGCAATGCTAGGTATAGATGGTGCTATGTACATGTTGGATATGAAGTGTTGTGTACATATCGTACTGTGTGCATGATGGATATGCGACAATGTGTGCATATGGTGTTGTGCACATGTCGGGTGTGCAATGTTGTGTACATGTCATGCATGTGATGTTGTGTACACATTGTGCAGGTGGTGTCGTGTACATGTGATGTTGTACAGGTGGTGTTATATGTCATGTGCACTTGTATGTGTGTGATGTGCACTATGTGTATGTGCACATGATTGAGGAGAAGGCACTAGGTGTTTGTCGGGTGTGGAAACTGATCCGTTGTGTACGAAATAAGGAAAAAAGTAGAAGCTGAGGATTGATTAAAGGATAAGTATCAATATTTTATTTCATTTTTATTATGCATGTGATTTATGATTCTGGTCTATGATGATTACATGTGATCTATGATTATGGTTTTTGGTGGTTACATGTGATTGATGATTATGGTTTAGGATGATTTCATGCGATTCACGATTCTAATTTATTATGGTTGCGTTTTGAGCTAACCAAATGTGATATGTTTATTCATGATGATTTGATCAAAAAGTTAGTTTGACTTGTTGTGACATGAAGTGAAAACGATTGCAAGTTTACCTTATTGACAAGCCATCGATGAGGTATGATGTGAATTTATTTCAATTTATTTTGAGTCTAATGGAAATTATGTGCTTGTTACATAAAGGCATGAAATTACTAGTTGGGTGGTCGAAATTGAGGACAAGCATTAGCAACAATAGAAAAAGGAATTGGAACAAGAAGAAGTATATTGGTCAGGAATTCAGAAGTAGGACCATTGTGGGACATTGGTATCCAATAGTGTCCATTGATTTCCATGAGCATGCTATGATTGGTATGATGGTTTTGACGAAGGTATATGCCTTGGTTGTTTAACCTTCTGATGCCAGGAAGCTTTGCCAAGGGATAGATCGCCTGAGATAGGGGATGTCGGGGAACTTGGAAGGTAAGTGACTGCACGAAAGGGGTGACTGAATTGCTCGAGGGATTGTGTAGTAGATAAGAGAAGGACGAGGATATATACTTTTTGGTCATTAGCATTTCCAGATGGAATCAATGCACATTGGGAGTGTGCCCTGGAACAATCAGTTGATAAATGTTCACCGAGAGGACAAGTGGTGCATTATTATAATGCTAGACATTGGATGAAAATTTTACCTTGCAGTGGATTTAGCACTTCGTGGGAAGGAGGTGAATCTTGGTATTATTTTGAGGGCGGGGGTGTGAGCCTCTAGATTCCCTTATTGTTGATGCTGCCATCGTATCCTTTTATTTGTTGGTTGAGAAATGTGCATATGTGTATATTATTGTAAATATTGAATTGAGTTGGATTTATAAAGCTCCATAGACAGTATGATTATTTTCTTGGTGAAGCAAATGTGTATATGTGTATATGTGGCTATTACTGTAAATACCATAATGAGTTATGTTATAAATATCTAATAAAAGATATGATTGTCATGTTTTAGCAGTGGTCATTGTAAATACTGCAACGAGCTATTTATAAAGCTCCATGGGTAGTATGTTTTGTTTTCAATAGTCATGTTGGTTATAGGTGTGATTGAATAGTGAGGACGGTGTTCCCCCAAGGGGGAGGATTCTGTAACAACCCTGGTTGAAAATCCATGTAAAATATATAAGACCACGGTCATGGGACACATATTCCAATTTGAATGGTGGGAAAAACATCCTATTGGGTGTTCATTCCACTTATTATGGCTAAGTAAATTTGCAAAGGAAATGACAAAGGATTTGGAAAGGCAAAATGGTATTTTTAGCACATTTATTTATGAAAATAATGGAAATTAGGAGAAAAGGAAGGTGAAAGGTCATAGGTTGCATGTGAGGAGTAAATGAAGGAAAATAGAGGCCTCATTGATAAAAGGGCTTATGAGGATTAGTTGGAGAGATTTTAGCTCAAGATTTTGCTCAACATTGGATCAAGAAAGGAAAAGAAGGCAAGAGGAAGGAAGGAGAAAGCAAGGAAGAGCAGGATCAAGCAACTACAGTAGAATTTCTTACAGGTATCGATTTTTATGTGTGTCTTCCTTGCTACATTTGGCATGAATGGTAATGCATGTTGTTCTTTGCTTTCATGGCATCGGCTTTTCCAAGTGTGATAGTGTTTTCAGCCTAGCCTTTCCATTTATGGATAATCATGGTGTGATGGGGTTCTCATATTTTTGTTGAGCTATATTTCCGAATGGATTTGAAGCTGAGTGAGGTGGATCTTTGAATAATATAACACATGACCTAGTAACGGATCAGGTGCTCAGTATTTAGCTCAAAAATCAAAGTTCTTAGAATGGCTCAAAACCTAAACAACCGCGTTCGCCTAGGCAAAACAATCCCAACGCAACTCATTTCACTAAAAAACGAGTTCGTATGATGAAGATATTGAGTTATGTCCACTTTGCCAAACATAAGAAATTTTGAAAAAAAATGCATAGTCACTGCATAGTCAGCAGTTCGTACTACTGACATGGTAGGTGACTATGCAAGGTCAACAATGGTCAACAGTCCAATTAGGCTTCGACAAGTGTCATATTTTGGTTGGTTATCGGATGTGGTGAAGTGGCATGGTTTGGTTGGTTAATGGAGGACCAATGAGAAGGGGATAGGTGGCAAGACCGAAGGCTGCCATGTGTCCCTCCCCAAAGGTCGGCTCATTGCGCAACACTTACCAATATTTTATGGCAAGCCGGGGGGTCGAACTCGAGACCTACTCCGACTAAACCACATTCCATACCACTACACCAAAATTTGTTTCTTAACCGTATTGTTGTCCGTGCATATTTAAAGTTTAAAAATGTTATGGTTGGGGGTTAGGAGGGCCAGCCCTCCCATGTGAATGCTACAACGGTTATAGTTACCACACCATCTGACGCCAACATAAACCACAACCCATGACATTTAATGTCATACATGAGACATATCATATATCCAACGGTCACGGCTTATATAACAGTCAACATTACATAACTGTTTGCAGAAACACGTCGAAAGCCATGACATGTGTCCACTCAAACTGCTAGCTCAAATGGTTAGCGGAAACCACGCGGTAATTGCATTAAAACTAGACTAGTGCTTAATTAATCTGATTTAACACTAATTAAACTAGAGTTTAATTCGGTGGAGATTATGGCGGACCCCCCCAAATTCAGCGAAAACTCCAAGTTTTGGTGGAGTTAATTGGAGTTTCTCCAGTTTTAGTGGAGGATTCCTAGGAGAAAATAGTTTTGATCATAACTGGAGAAAAATGAGACCAAATTGAGCTTAGGAAAAGATGTTTCTAGCTAATTTGAGCATTCTAAACACATTGAAACAAATTTCAGGAGCAATAGATCTTTGTAAACATCATTTTTTTTCATATTGAGCTAATATAGAGGCCCAATCCATGGAAGATGGACCAAGGAGATGTAGCCCAAGAGCGGTGAACTCCTTCATCAAAACACTATGTTAAGTGCTCATGTTGATATTTTGCTACACTTTTCATTGTTGTTATTCAACACTTATTTTTCATTTTATTTTTCTCATGTATTTCACATAAAACTTGATAAAAATTTACTTGTTTCCAATCACAAACACCATAAGAGAACCATGCACATGAAGCAATTGACAAGAATTGGTTTATAAATCTGAAGTTGAAATTAGAACATCAAAACTAACATTCAACAACAGATAAAGTTGGTATTAGAGCAAAGGTTTATTTTATTTATTGCTTGAATTTTGTGCAAGTAGGGTTTTAATGGTTGCAAAATTGTGATGCTTACAAGGTTAAAGTTGCAAAGAGGAGAAGGGAAATTGTTGGTTGCAACTCCTGAGGTAATGCCCAGAAGAAGAAGAGCCACAACCACAATCTCCACCCAAAGTTCCAATTCCAGCTGCACTTGAAACACCTCAAGTTTTACCTTCAATTGAGATTGAGGAGGTACAAGCAGTAGTCGAAGCTAAGCTTGAATCCAAAGCTATCATGTTTGGAGCAAGAGAGACCGAAGGTCTTTTAGAAGAGGAAGCATTCAAGAAAGATTTCTATGACTTGACTAACATGGTTAGAGTCCTCCATGAAGAGAGGAATACTAGAATGGATAGAGAGAGTTCTAAGCCTCCACATGGAGAGGGAAGCTTAGGAGATAAAAAAGATGATAATAAGGATTCAAAGGGTAATGGAGGAAAGCCTCGTCCATCTCCACCATCTTCACCATCTTCATCATCCTCAACATCTCAAACAACAACATCTTCCACTTCCACCACAAAAACTGGTCATACTCATTCCCAAACCCCAAAAGGAAAAACTCCCTTACTCAAATTGGACATTAAGCTTGAACTTTCCATGTACAATGCTAAGGTTAATGTAGAAAAGTTAGACAATTGGATTTGACAATGGGAGGTTTACTGTAGAATTTAGAACCTTCAAGAAGATGACATAAAGATCCAGTTGGCTTCATTGAGGCTAGAAGGAGAAGCATTAGTTTGGTGGGAAGAAAAGACTCAAGAGGAAATGCGAATTCATGGTAAGATATCCATTTCTTGGGTTGAATTTGTTTCTGTAATTAAAATACAGTTTTATCCTTTAGCCTATATGCAAAAATGCATTATGAGTTGGAAAAATTTTAGGCAACCCAAAGGCCAAACAGTCCAAGACTATACCGAAGAGTTTAGAAAGAGGGCTTTGTTGTTAGGAGTAAACTTGAATTCCCAAGATACATTGTTGAAATATATTGGGGGTTTACATTCCTATTTAGAACGTACTATCCTTATGTTCAATCCAAGCAATTTGGATGAGGTATGTGTGCAAGCCACACACCTTGAAGCAAGAGGAAAGAACATTCAGGAAGAGGGTAGTAAGAAGAATCCATTCAAGGGTAAGGAGAAAGAGAAGGGGGGAAAATGGAAGGGAAAGCAGAATGCAAGTTTGAAGAAAGAAGGGGAGAAAACCATACCATATGCCAAAATTTTTCCAAAGCTGGGAATGATGAAGCCCATTGTTGGAAATTACATCCCGAAGTAAGGCCTAAGAAACAAAACAATAAGGGAAAACAAAAGATGACAGCTACCGCACAACATGATCCTGGATCAGATTCTGGTGATGAGACCAAGATTTTAGCCATGGTTACAAAAGGAAAAGAAGTTGTTGCAAGCACTAGTTCCTCACATAGTCACAACAACACTCCAAATGAAGAATCAAGAATAGAATTGTTCCATGTAAGTGTAATTTCAAATCATATAAAGATTGATGCATTATTTGATAGTGGGACACAATCAAAATTAATTTCATAAGACTTGGTAAAAAAGCTTAACCTTGAAATTATACCTCCTCATAAGCCATATCCATTGGGTTGGATAGTCAATAATGAAAATTTGCAGGTTACAAGGAAGTGTTTGTTCAAGTTTGCCATTACTGAAAAATTCATTGATGAAGTTGAGTTAGATGTAGTTCCACTTGAAATCTTAGGAATCATTTTGGGTAGTCCATATTTGTATAAATAAACATTTTATCACCATGAGAACAAATACTTATTTCTCAAGAATGGGGTTGAGTACATTGTGAGAGCCCATTGCAAAAATTTAAACATTTCTTTGGTCAATGCAGGGCGGATGAAGAGACTAGTAAATGCAAGTAAAAATTTTGTACTTCTCATGATCAAGAAAAAGAATGATACTAACTATGAATCTTTTGAAGGTTGTGATGAAAAATTAAAATTTGATTTGTTTGATGTGGTAAGAAAGCGTGCCGAGATGTTTCAGGAACTAAAGGGGTTACCTCCCAAGAGGGGAATTCAACATGAGATACAGCTGCAGTAGGATGTTCCACTTCCAAACATTGGCATGTATCACATGTCGATTATGGAGAGTATGAAAATAAAAAAGAAAATTCAAGAATTTTTGAACAAAGGTATCATACTCCCATCTACTTCGCCAGGTGGTTCACCCATTGTCTTGGTGCCAAAGAAGGACGGGGCTTGGTGCATGTGTGTGGATTTTCGTGCACTGAACAAAATAATGGTAAAGAATCGTTATCCACTCCCAATAATTGATGATTTTCTTGATTAGTTGAGGTATGCAAAGTATTTCACTAAGTTAGACTTATGAAGTGGTTATCATGATCAAGTTAGAATAGCTGAAGAGGACATTTGGAAAACCACATTTAAAACTAAACAAGGATTGTTTGAGTGGCTTGTTATGCCTTTCAGCCTTACAAATGCTCTAGCTACTTTCATGAGAGTTATGAATGATGTATTGCGACCATTTATAAATGAATTTTTCATTGCTTACTTAGATGATATTCTCATATTCAGCAAATATAGAGATGAACATGTCATGCATGTGAACAAAGTACTTGATGTCTTTAGAAAAGAACAGTTGTTTTTAAAGATGTCGAAGTGTGAATTTGGCAAGACTTGTTTAATGTATTTGGGACACATTGTTGGAGGAGGTGAGTTGAAGATAGACCCCTCTAAGGTTGAGGTAATTCTGAATTGGCCCAAGCTCAATACAGTTACATAGGTAAGAAGCTTTTTAGGGGAAGCACAATATTGGAGGAAATGTCTTGCTAATTTTTTTTCCATTGTAGCACCATTTCATGCATTGACTACTATCAAAAAAGTCTTCCATTGGGGAGATGTACAGCAAAAAGCATTTGATGCTTTGAAGCAACATATTAGTTCAACATCGGTATTGGCTCTTCCAGATCTTAGACAACCATTTATGATTCAAACGGATGCTAGTGATTATGCCATGGAAGTAATTCTTATGCATCATGGTAAGCCCATTTCATTTCATTCTGAAATTTTAATGGAGTTGTGACTAACTATCCCACTTATGACAAAGACATTTATGCATTGGTACAAAGTGTCAAAAAATGGTAACACTACTTGATGGGAAAGGAGACCATTATCCATACTGACCATCAACCATTGCAGTACTTACAGTCACAGTCAAAGTTGCAACATTCATGACATTTCAGATGGATGGGTTTTCTATAACAATTTCATTTGGTTATCAAGTACAAAAATGGAATCTACAATAAGGTAGGTGATATGATTTCTAGGCCTATTGTAAATTCATCTATTATACTCAAGCATAATTCTATTTTGCATGAAAGTTACATTGAAAAATATGCATATGATAATGACTTTCAAGATGTGTATGCAAGCTTGAGTCAAGGAAACCAAATTGAAGAGTTGGATTACCATGTACACAACAATTTGTTGTATCACTTGGGCAAGTTATGTATTCCATGGGGAGAAAGAAACAATATCATAAGGGAGGCACACACTTCATTGATAGCTGGACACTTTGGTGTAGGAAAGACAGTAGTGAATCTCCAAAGGTATTGTTATTGGCCACGCATGTTTGATAATGTATCTCGTTTTATAAGAGGATGTTCTATGTGTGCAACAAGTAAGCCTAGAAATAGGAAACTAGGATTGTACACTACACTTCCGGTACCTTCACATCCATGGGAGAGTATCTCAATGGATTTTGTAGGAGCTCTTCAATTGTCAAGGAAAGGTCATGATTACTTGTATGTAGTTGTAGACAGGTTCAACAAAATGTGTATTATAACAGCATGTAAAAAGAAAATTACAGCTAAACAAACAACTCATATTTTCTTCCAAAACATTCTTGTTCATTTTGGTCTTCCTACTTCCATTGTAAGTGATCGCGATTCTCTATTTGTTGGGAATTTTTGGTCAAATTTGTGGGACATGATGGGCACAAAGTTAAAGAGGAGTACAACCTTCCATCCACAAACAGACGGACAAACCGAGGTGGTCAACAGAAAAACCATTCATCTTATTAGAGGATATTGCAGCAAGCATCCCAAGTTGTGGGATGAACAGTTGCATTACATACAACATGCATACAATAGGGCAAAGCATTCTTCCACAAACACATCACTATTTGAGGCAAGTTTTGTGTACTTTCCAAGATCGTCATTGGAATTCTTCTTTGAGAAAGATGTCACCATTGATTGTCACAGTGACATTGATAAGGCAAGGAAGTTCATAGAAAAAATTCAGTTGATACATTACACAGTGCAGGAACATCTTGAAAAAGTCAGAGAAGCCACAAGGCAAGGCATGAAAAACACTGTATTGATCACAATTTTCAAGTTGGAGACGAAGTTTGGATATATATTAGAAAAGAGATACTTCAAGGGAAAGGTAAAACGTTTAAGCTAATCTGTTATGGTCCTTTTAAAGTTTTGGAAAAGATTGGTAACAATGCATTTAAGCTAGATTTGCCTCCTTATATGAAAATATACTCCGTTGTTAACATTGAGAATTTGAGATTGCTTGAGCCTCCTTTGATTGATGATCAATGATAGCATATTCATATGCCATCAATAGATGATTTCTCACCATAATATCTTGATGAAATTCAGCAGGATCTCTTACTTGATAGAAGAACAAGAACTTCGAAGAGAGGGAATGTCGAATACCTTAGGATGGGACTCAAGGGACAAAAGCCTTCTAAAGCCAAATGGTTGCAGATCGAGAAGGTGAAGGAGTTGTACCCTCACCTGCTGAACAAATGATAGTATAGTTTGGGGTCCAAAAGGCTTCTAGTGGGGAGGAATGATCAGGTGCTCAATATTTAGCTCAAAAATCAAAGTTCTTAGAATGGATCGAAACCTGAATGACCACATCTGTGTCAAAAAAAATCCCAACGCAGCTCATTTCACTAAAAATCGAGTTTGTATGAGGAAGATATTGAGTTCTGTCCATTTTGTCAAATAGAAGAAATTTTGAAAAAAATGCACAACCACTGTATAGTCAACAGTCTATACTACTGACGTGGCAAGTGACTATGCAAGGTCAACGGTCCAATTAGGCTTCGACAAGTGTCATATTTTGGTTGTTTATTGGATGTGGTGACATGGCATGATTTGGTTGGTTAATGGAGGACCAATGAGGAGGGGACAAGTGGCAATCCCAAAGGCCACCATGTGTCCCTCCCCAAAGGTTGGCTCGACGCATAGTGCTTTCCAAAATTTTATGGCAGGTCGGGGGGTCGAACCCGGAACCTGCTATGACTAAACCACATGCCATACCACAACACCACGTTTTGTTTCTTAACCATATTGCTGTCCACACATATTTAAAGTTTAAACATGTTATGGTTGGGGGTTAGGAGGGCCATCCCTCCCATGTGAACACTCCGGTGGTTATGGTTACCACATCATCCTATAGCAACATAAACCACGACTTGAGACATTTAATGCCATACATGTTACACATCATATATCAGTGGTCACAACTTATATAAGGGCTAGTGTTACATAACTGTTTGTAAAAACCATGCCGAAAACCACGACATGTGTCCACTCAAACTGTCAACTCAAACGGTTAGTGGAAAACACGTGGTAATTTCATTAAAACTAGATTAGTGCTTAATAATCTGAGTTAACACTAATTAAACTAGAGTTTAATTCAACATAGATGATGGTGGACTCCCTAAATTTTGTGGTAAGTCCAAGTTTAGTGGAGTTAACTAGAGTTCCTCCAGTGTCAGTGAAGGATTACTAGGAGGTAACAGTTTTGGTCAGAACTGGAGAAAAATTCGACCAAATTGAGCTAAGGAAAAGGTGTTACTAGCTTATTTGAGCATTTTTAACACATTGAAATAGGTTTTAGAAGCAGTAAATCTTTGTAAACAACATGTTTTCCATATTGAGCTAATACAGAGGCACAAGCCAGGGAAGATGGACCAAGGAGATGTAGCCTAGGAGGGGTGAAATCCTTCATAAAAACATTGTGTTAAGTGTTCATGTTGATGATTTGCTATACTTTTCATTACTATTGTTCAACACTTGTTTTTCATGTTATTTTTCTCATGTATTTCACATAAAACTTGATAAAATTTTACCTATTTCCAATCACAAACACCATAAGAGAACCACGCACATGAAGCAATTGACAAGAATTTGTTTATAAATCTGAAGTTGAAATTAGCACAGCACAACTAACATTCAACAACAGATCAATAACCCTTGAAACAAACTGTGGGTTGCAGTAAAGTCAGATGTTGTGTTGCCTCGGTGGGCTTAGGAATTCTTGACCAGTGAATGGTAGGATACAGGGTAAAACCTAGAGATGGTTTCCCTTGATTATTCCTAGGAATTCTTACCGATGAGTGGTGGGATATACGGTAAATCCTAAAGGGTGGAGTCTCGATTTGGGGCCTAGTGATCCTTGGATCGGATTGTGAATTACAGTAAATCCTGAGAGATTAGGGGACATGAAAATTCTTGACTGTGCAGGTGGATAAATCCAGTGGCATCCATGATTGTTTTGGCCTAGTGATTTGGTGGATATCATGGTAAAGACTGTTATTACATGTTTATTGTTTTAGCCTAGTGATCCCATATGGATTGTGGTAAAGCCTAGTTTCTATAGATAAGGGTGAGGTGGTTTAGCCTCGGGATGTCCTGGTTGGTTTTTTTGGTTTGAGTCCCACATTTGTGCTTGGAATATGGCAGGAGGTTGATTGGATGAAGAGATACTTGGCTCAGACAACCTATGGTTGGGTGGAACGTGGTAGTCCCATACCGGGTTGGATTTTGCATTCATAAATATGAGATTATTTCTCCTTGATTACTTCATGAGTATTATACTGGTTCATATGTGGATTCTATGGCTTAAGTATCCTTGATATTTATGTTGTTATTATGTTGGTTATATGCATGTATTAAGACAATGATGATGTATGGATCTACTCATGTTTTGATTTGTAAATGAATGAATATGTATCTATGACCTAATAGATGATAATGTAGCTAATGATATAAGGGAGAAATCCTTGTTAATGATTCTCAGATAAGCATGAGACCCTTATGCTCAGATATGTTGTTTACACCTGTAGATTATATATTTGTGACATGTTTGATGAAATTCCTATCATGGCTATTAGGGGTTCAGTCTAGACCTTGTCCTAGATTTTTCAAATGCATCATTGTTATGTTGTGTAAATTCATTTCCGAAAGTGTCATTGAGTTTTGGGGAGTGACATGGGCTATGGGCCTGAAAAAGTGGCTCAAGTCCCAGAGACGTGGACACAACACTATTCAGAAAAGTTCCTCGACACATGCATACACATGCTGTGGGAGCATATAGAGCCTCTTGGATACATGCTTACCCATATCAAGGGAGTGTCTAAGGGTTTAATGGCCTAAAAATTCAGCTGGTCTCAGGGGATGGTTACCTGAGTGGTTGGGATGGATCATGGGAGTTCTGTTGCTGCTGTGGAAGGTCTTTGTGATATGTTTCCATCGATTCCACTTCCTTAAGGTCAACTAGGAGGTTGAATCCTGTTATAGTGGCCTCTCGTCACATATTTACCCCGGTTGGCTGGTTACTTGGGGTTGATGTGTGATGAGAGTGTTACAGTTCATATGATGCTTTCTATGACACTTAACCAAACCGATATACTTAGCCTCACACAAATCAACACTATGTAATCAAATCAGCTAAGTCATATTATGAAATCAAAGCTACTATCAAAGTCATAAAAGGTTATGCCAATATCACAGTGACAAACTCTTTGGGCCAAGTCAAGTGGAGCTCTCATCCAAATAGAAAGGTACAACAACCTTTTATTTACTAATAATTATTCAACAAAATTTTATCAAGCCATCTTTATGATCATAGAATGACTAATTTCTACCACTAAATATGAATGGATACATCAGGGACAAGTCATATAAGTTTCATGCATATACCAAGAATGAGGCATATAAGTTCCATTCATTCATTGTGAGATTACTGCATACTGAGTCACAACTATTTATACTTCATCCAATGTGCCAAAGGAAATGAGGCCAATACAAAGTCATTATTGAATACCAATATTAGTCACTGAAAGTTATTATTCCCACATAACATTGTCATCAAGGAAAATCATCAGTTATAAAAACCTTAATTTGTTATCACAGTGAATTCAAACAATCCATAAGCCAAAACATATCTATGAACCATCAAGCATCATGCCAAATTTCTAAAGCATCATCAATCATCCAAGACAATATGCTCACTAAGTCAAGGCAGCAAGCCAAATGTTGTCAAACCATTGCAATTTTTATCAAATACTAGCATATACTAACTTTAATGGTCAAACCAAAATAACATACTAATATGCATATATTGGTCCCCTGCAAACATAGGTTGTTTAGTCAACATGTTTACATTCTCTAAAGTAAGTAAAAAATTCAAACTTCCCCGCTCATAGGAAATTCTGGTGTCTACTCCATATATGTAGGATTGTCATACTCTTGGTGCATTGTAATTTTATTCATAAAGCTTCATTTTTGTGACCTACATGCATAAATGAACCCATAGGTTTTCTTACATGTGGTTGCAGGCATATAACTGCACTATAAGCTTGCTTCCATGTGGTTAGGGCTTGGACTAAGGGAAACCCTCTCTTCTCATACCAAAACTTTCTACATACCAACAATGTCAGATATTTGTTTATTTATGTCTAGAAAAATTATTTCAACAGTAAAGAATATTCCATATATTTAATGCAAATGACAATAGGTGTAGGGATATTATGAAGATTCTCCCTCTTAATGAGAATCCACTTTAGAATTCATCAACCTGTCTATCATAGTATTGTCATGCATCAGTAAAATTATTAGATCATGAAACCAAACTATATCAAGCTCCAAAACACATATCGATTATGGCCATAACATGTTAGTACCAACTACTTTCATCATCACATATGAACATGTTGTGTTGTAGAACAACCCCCCATTTCATAAAATTTTACCTTCAAACAATAATATGAAATGGGTCCCTTTTAGATTTATGAATCAAATCTTAAAATTAGAAGAAGAAAGAGAAAAGGCCAAAATTACTCATGCAAAACATCAACAAATTATCAAGTCATGTTTTGATTCAACTTCATCCAGTTCAAAACAATTACAAGTTGGTGATCTAGTTCTGAAATGGGACAAAGCACATGAGATACAGGAAACAACTAAGTTCCGAAAATGTGCGGACCATTTCAGATCAGCGAGAAGGCCATCTAGTTCATATTACAAATTTATCAGGAAAGAGGGATTCTCTTCCTTAATGCCTCATCTTAATAAATTCTTCAATGAGGATGTAAACCGTTCTTCCTTTTGTAAATTTTCAATTTCAACAGATTTGTAGTTTTTTTGGGTTATTAGAAATAAAGTTGTAAGATATCCATTGGCCTTTCCTATATAAAAAGTTGCTCAAAGAAGTTGTTTTGATATTATTTTAAAATAGAAGCCTTAAACAAAAGACCATTTCTAGGTTATGGTATATTCACATTCTGAAACCCCATTTCATTTTTGTGAAATCTCTCAGATTTAGAAGTACTGTAATCATTTTAATGTTTTCAAAATGGCCACAAAAAGGTTATCAATATCAAAACAGAAACTAATTCAATCTTAGCATCTTCATCTCTTACCTTGTCATCCATTCTCTCTTAAGGAGAAAATTGTCCATCCCATTCATTAAAGTTTATGATTACTCAGAGTGTAATTCTAAAATATTTGATATAAAAGATAAGGGGACTTATTACAAGCTTGCTTATCATGATCATTGGGAAATAGTTTAACCGACGTTACCAACACTGCATACCAAAACAAGGTAATGGCTTATAATCATAAGACAAGGGGTCTCATCACGAGCTAGCTTGTTCGGTTAGATTAGAACCAGTGAATGGCATTGTCAAACAGCTGGCCACCAAACCAGGACAATGGCTTTTTATCTTACAAAATAATAAAAAAGAAAAGGAAATACAAAATATGAAAGCATATTTTTGGATTCATTCTTTTAATCATACTCTGAAATAGATGGGATAATGGACAGTCAAATGGTTAAAAGGTATCCCTGTCGAAACTATGAACGTTTGCTGGCAGCAGAGGCTCTATCTATGACAAAGGAGTCATTAAAAAGGCTAAGTTGGAAAGGTTCTTTGTTTTATCATTATCAACCAATAGAGGCCAATTTAAAACTTATAATGTATTTAATTTTAACAAGAGAAGAAATTAGAAAAAATAGCTCTTATTAGATTCAGAATGTATGTATACCTAGTTATATTAGAATTTTCCTCTTTGATAAGATTTCTATATAAAGAAAGTCCAAGTATTTCAACATTTCTCAGATATAACTGTTTCTCCCAGTGAATCGCCAATTGTTGTGCTATACAACAACCCCCCATTTCATAAAATTTTACCTTCAAACTATAATATGAAATGGATCCCTTTTAGATTTATGAATAAAATTGGTATCAACTTATCATTCCTCAAAAGGTTCGAAAAGAAATAATATATTATAAACCTTTTGAATGAACACAAATCGGTCTTATAAAAATAAATGAATAATTCCTTTATTATTGCAATCAAGCGATCGCAAGATCGCATATCGCAATAACAAAGGATGCATAACAAAAAGACCCATTGGTTTGCCCCGATGCGACAAGCGAATAACTATCAGATATCAGGAAGGTAAGTGATTGTAACAAAAGGCCCTCTCTCTATGCTCCGATGCGATATCGCTATCGGCGATCGAGGAATATAACATACATGCAACAAAAGGCTCCCTTCTAAAAACTCCCGATGTGAATTAGCTTTATCACTATCGGCGATCGGGGATTTCGCAATGACACAAATGTAACTACTCAAGCATTCCTCTTATCGCCGATTGTGATAAAGCTAAGCGCGAATTTGAAAAAGGATTGTAATGGCTTGGGTATATTATGATAAATTATATTAAAATCCTTTCTATTCCCGATAGTGATTCACTTGTGATCAACTGCCAAAAAATCAAAGCCACGCTTAAATGAATTATTCGGTGAATAAACGATATGATGAGAATTTAAATGATTGACAGGTTTAAATGGCGAATTAATGGAGCAGTTACGCCAAAATCTCTTCAGATATTGTATCCGTGGCAATATTATTTTAATTCATTATTCATTGATTGATATAACTCTTTCATACTTGGTTTGCACCACCTATTCTCTGCATTACGTTCATTTTATCTCCTGCGCAGAGCTCCTCCGAAGCAGCAAATTTAGGCCAAATGGGGAAGAAATCTAAAAAATTTGGAACAGCTTCAGCTTCCGCAGTAACAGGACAATATACCGCCGATCCAGGACCAAGAAAAAAAGGATTGATTTCAGATACCACATGTCTTGGTCTCGGCAATACTAGTTGGCAGAGCATCTATAATCTAGTTGAAGCCGAAGAGCCTGAAACAGCATCAGTACAAGCTACAGCAGGTTCGAACCGAAAGTCCGAGGCTACCCTAAAAGATTTAGCCGATTCTTACTTACACCGGATAGCGGCTCGAGAGCAAATTCTTCCATACACAGATGTAGTAAGGTGGGCAGTTGAGGAAATCCCGATTACAAATAGAAAATTTTCCACAATCAAAGAGAGAGTCTTCGGTTCATTTCAACCCAATGATTTGAGACAAATGTACCATTTCCCTGAACCAGAGAAGAAGTATAACAAAGCATTTCTGGAGAAGTTCAGAGATGAAAATGAAACTGAATCAGCACCTATACGGGAATGGAGACAGAACCTCGCAAAACAAAAGCGTGAGTCCTCAGGTAAGTACTCTGTCGATTCATTATGTTCTCCTTATTATTACGTTGGGGTGATGATGTGTAGGATTTGGGGGTTGCATGATTCCTCAAAATTCTCAATAGAGATGGTACCTTTAATGGAAGCAGCAGTGAATAGAGAAATAATGGATTGGGGAAATATATGATCTGATAAGTTAGCAACTGCTATTCTTGAGTTCAGAAATAAAACTCGCGTTACTGATAGGTTTATTCCTCCATTTTATTATAGTGCCTACATCTTAGATACTCTTTGTTTTAACTCCGAATTTCCTGTGCTGGGGCGGAGATGGACTCCACAAGACCCCATGCCGATTCATATCTATCACCAAAAGTTGTGGAAAGCCCATTATAAAGACCACCTATATCAAGTTTGCAATGGATTTATGTTGCCCATTTACTATGCAATTTTTGACAAGTCTGCTCCTAAGATTTCCTCACAAGCAGAGATTGACTTAACCACCCTAGGAAACTGGTTCGGAGAAGATAAATTTACATATATAAGAGTTTTCGGCAGCCATGCTAGGCCTCATGTTCTCCCCTTGTAAATACCCGACAAACTATTGGCTAGAGAGATAGCATATCAGCTTACGACCGTAGGAGCGACCAAGACTCTGAGAAATTCAAAGAAGCAAGTTTGGCCTCCTTTTCCTCTAAGGTGTGGTGTTTACACTCTGCATTACTATAAGCATGCAAAGAAAGAAGCAGAAAATATAAATATACTGAATCTCGCCACTCTTCCTAATAGACGATTTGATCCAAGGAAAATCATCTATAATGTACTGGAACAGGAAAAAATCACTGAGTTTGAACATAAAGAAAATGAGTTTGATGACCTATTTTCTTTAGCAGAGTCATTATTTCAGGTTCAAACACTAGCAAAAATGAGATATCATGATGACGGGTTAGTGGAATTCAACAAACTTAGAGAGCAGAGGTTGCAAACTCTACCTCTAGATTTACTAGCTACTGCCCCAATGACACAATCAAGCGAGCCTGAATAGCGACTTACCGATGAACCTCCTTCTACATCAGAAATTTTTGAAGAAGTCCAAAGAAAAGAGCAGGAGGAACTCCAGAGGAAAGAGCATGAGGAAGTACAGAGGAAAGAACAGGAGGAAGCACGAAGGAAAGAGAAAGAGAAAATACATGAGGAAGAACAGAAAAAGGAGTAGGATAAGAGCAGCAAGGATGTGAATGTCGATACCCATATTGACCCGAAATTGCTCCAAGAATGGCAGCAACTCGACTCAATCATAAGCAATCTGGAAAGCTCAAAAGATGCTGATACATCCAAAGCGACTGATACACAGGATACAATGTCAAAAAAGGTTCCAAGTGAAGGAACCAACGACCTACCCCCTAGTACATACTTAGAAATAATTCTGAAAGATCCTTCGGATCAAATCATTTTGCAAGTGGAAGATATACCTCCATTGGATGTCTTTTACAGCCCAAAACACAGGGCCATAGTAAAGCGACAGCGGAAAAGGAGAAGGATTGATCAACCTTCCCTGTTCCCCGAACAAACAGAGACAACCAACGTAGTTTGGAAGGAGGAGTTCGATCCTTCCGATGATCTAACAAAGTTGTCCTAGTATGCTGGAGCCTATTCGGCAGCCACCATGGACAAGGCATCGGAAGTGAGTAATTTGCTAAAAGAAAAAGACCAGGCAATCATTTTGTTACAAACACAGCTATTGGAGGCACAACAGAAAGCTGAACAATTAGAACAACAATTTTCAACTCAGCAGCAGTTAAATAATCAACTGAACAAGCAGCTACTTGAAGAGAAACAGAGGGTAAATTCAAGTGCGATTCAAAGGCAGAAAAAATTATCGGAAGCATTAGAAAAATTGAAAACGATGAATGAACTAATGGTAAAGACAAAAGATGAGAAAATTGCTCAATTATCACTTCAAATAGAGAAGTTCAAGAGTCTTCCGCAGCCTGCTGATTTCAGGACAGAAGTGCTACAGATTAATAAGGCATTGGTAACACAAATACGACTATTGTGTCATAAAATTGCTCAAGTTGAACCCCTGTGTGACATAACAACATCAATAATCGATAAATCAGTCGATGCTAGACAGGACTTAGAGCAAGCCGATGAGACCTTAACAAATTTTCTTACTTGGCAGGACACTAGTGAGAGACAGGCAGCAAATTTGCCTAAAATCCTAGAATCACATAAAGAAATCCTATTCTTGGAATGGCAGTCCCAATTGATGAAGGCAGAGAGCAGTTTCTAGATGCAAATTATCCACAAGTAATTTGATTGAATTAATTAACAATACTATCTATTTATCTAATATGATCTCTCAATGTACACCAGGTAAATTGCTATCGGCTAAAACATTGGAGCAATCATGTTATCAAGAGCTGGAAAAGAATGGGAGGTTGATTACAGGTATTCAAAGTTTAACTTGGGACACCTATTGGTTGTTCCTAGTAAAACCATACAGCCAGAGAGCCGCCCTCAACTGTCTAATAGATGCAATCAAGTGTATCATTCCCGATATAAACAATGCCACATATTTGGCTCAGCTCAATTCTCGTCTCAACCGCCCCGAAGAAGTGGAACCGATGCTAGCGATATGCCAACTCAGATCAAAGGGAAAATAGCCAGAGTGATGAATCATTCTGCCGACTACCAAATTGCTGTGAAGGAGATATTCAAGATCAAGTTATACCAATTAAATAGCATTTTAATTTTGTAGTTAGTTAGTTTAATTAAGTATTTATAGACCCTTTCATGCATTTAGAAAGGGTCCTCAGTTTTTGTATAAGACTCAAACCTAAAGTTTTGCACTATTGTACTTCAGGTATATTTTTTTATAAAGACTGGGCTAATTATTCCAATTTTTGATCAACGAAGGCTTTTATGTGGATGTGCACTACTGCCTTTATAAAAGTATCTCTGAGTTGGAAAGAAGGGAATTCGGATTGCGATTGACTGTTGAGAATGATTTTCCAGCTCATATGGTATTACTATCTAGTCTGAATTTATTCTTTTTATGTGAATTGTTATTTGATTACTCTTGCATTATTGAATATATGCATGTGTTTCCAACAACATTCTTTTTTACTTTCCACTATTGGATGTTTACAGGATGCTTTTTTTTAGTCATACATGTATCAGTAATATATAAAAGACAAGTGTAACAATGTTTTATTAATTACTTTGTTCAACTATTTGAGCAAAGCAATTATTATATGAATGAATGTCTATGTTTATCGAATAGAGTCATCTATATGCTTATTGATGAACAGAGATCATCAAACGTTGCACTTAAGAATAGAAATTTCCCAGGATAGAATAGTTATTTGTATTTTCGCTCTTTAGATTAAGTCATCCATCCATTATCACTTATTAGAAAGTCAGTCACTCATTCATCCCCTTTTTATTCATCATTGGAAAACTGGTCCCATTATATCCAGTCGGAGCCACCATCCCAAACGGAAAAGGAGCTACATTAAGGTCTGGACCGCGTGGTTTTCCCCGATGTTGATGCAACGATTTTCGAGGCATCAACAGAACATGACATCAAAATTTTATCAAGGGTTAGAGTCATATGATTAGGACAACTGGTAGGTTTTTCATCAAAGATCATGAACACAATATAGCTTAATCCATTAGGTTAGGGCATCCATATTTACTACATTGTAAGGATTACTAATCCAAGGTCAACAAGAATATCATGAATATCAATCTTATTCTTACACTTCTACCGCCAAGATTATCATGCTTATCATAAATATTAACAATTGAATCAAGCTACCATATATAAAAAATAATGTATCTAGCCTGGTTAAGGAAATCCATCAGGTCTAAAATTTAACATGCTTTGCCAAATATAAAGTATGCCAATATATCAAAGATCAATGTTTCTAAGTAGCTTTACCATGACTTCATATCATCATGTGAACCATTAATCATACTTACTTGCATATGCAATATGAGTCATTCATGAAGGTGATATTTCCATCATACCTTATGGATTACCTTGCCATCAAATATTTGCTACTAAAACATAACACTGAAACAATACATCATATATACGTTGTAGTGTTTAGATACATGTGCACCTTGACATTGGTAGCTTGGAGCACTTTGTCAACTTTTCATCAAGTGCCTCTTTTCCTTTTCCAACACTATCTCTTCTCTTCCTGCACTAGCCACGATCCTCAAGAAGGACCCACATATCACATCTCATCAAGAGGTTAAACATATACAAATACTCACATACACATGTAGGAAGTTTAAGTAATAATCAGATCAATAATTCCATACAAAAGTAAAGGAGCAACATAAATCAGGAAGTACTTATCTTCAACGAGAGGTGATCATCTCCCTCTTGAACTAACCATCAAAATTTGTGACTATTTGTTGTCCATATAACATTGTTGCCTTCAATATTTCAACCAACTTCATCAACAACTAGGCCTAATAGAGACTATCCCATCTAGGGCTTCATAAGGTCTGTCACAAGTTCTTGAACATATTCACATTAATCATGCTAGGGTTTCTATATTGCATATCTCAAACCTTTATCATATTCCACGGTTCCTTCCAAACCTTAACCTCATAATATCCTTGAAACCATAAGAGTCAAATTGCCTAGGGTTTCCTTCAAACCCTAGCATTCTTTTAGGTCTCCACCATCTTGTCTTGCTTCCAACAAAGGTGTCTTCATAGGGGTGATCTTCAATGACTTTTCTTTAGCCCAACTCTGGTACCATATTAATTTTTCTTAGGGATATATTGTTCTTTGCTTTGATAATTGAATTTCATCATTTCCATATTAAATTCACCCCACAACATCATAACATTATTCATAGTTACATCGTTATTCAACAACATCTGCAACTATATAGAAAGAACAATATCATCATCGATGCAGTGGAACATAAAGGAACAATAGATGAAAAACATTCACACATAGAAATACAAGGATTAGTTAGAGATCAAGGCAAACCCCACTATGGGGAGAACCCTTTCGAATTCTTCTTCTTATATTGTCATTGAATGATTTAGAAAAAGAGAGTATAATGATACATATCTTCATCCATACAACTATCCAACAAAATAAACTAAATAATATCTTGAGATGAAACCAACAATGTCAATAATCAAAAGCCCTAATTTAGAAGCTTGTGATCAACTGTCATTATCTACAGTCAATTATCGAACCCTGTGGTCAACGAGCAAAATCCCCAGCCAACTAAAAAAAAAAACCTAGGTCCTAATCGCACCCAAAGAGTGATGTGCGTGCAACTAAAATACTCCAACCACATGCATGAGCCTACGAGCATGTGGTTATGACCGAAATCTTCTTGTGTCATGCCTGTAGTCAAAAACTAAAAACCTTAGACACATGTGAGCTTCAGACCCTGCAATCTTAGACTTGTGTGAGCGAACTATCCACGAACTATGTTAGATCCAAGTGAGCCAAACCAAAGTAAAAAGTAAAATGATCATAATGATGATGTCCAAATGTGGTTGAGGTCACTTGTATTTATAATTGTCTAAGTGGGTCCAATTTTCTTTAGGGACAACCTGATTAATTGTGCACATGTGGGCTTTAATTTAAAAATACACATTCCCTTATCCAAATTGAGCGCTTCAATAGTCAAAACTGTAGATATTCCTTGTAGATTCAAACTGATAATTGTAATTTACTAAAACAATAGACTTGAATCTACTCTACTCATAAGTAGAAACAATTAAAAGATCGCGAAATCACGAAGTATACAAGAGAAAGAATTCAATAAAAAAATTACACAATGATTTCCTGGGGAAAGCCAAAACTAAAAACCTCTTCTATCTATATATTGCATTAGTAAAAACATATGAGAATATTACAATGCTTTTCTCAAGCCCAAGCAACCACACTATCTCTATATGTCTCATAGCTTCCTATATAGGCCTAGGCCAAAACTTAACCAATTTTCTGCTTTCCCAATTCCCTATTTCCTTGCACTGTTTCCTTGGGAATTATCCCCCTATTAATTAGGGAAATTCCTAAATTGGAATTGCGCAATCCTCATAGGCCTTCCTATAATTGCATATACCACCTATACAATTCATATCATTATACAACTAATATTACACTGCCCTTGAACTCTAATCTCAACTGGGTAACTCTCATATCTGACATGCATGAGTTATTTATGACTGAATCATCAATTAGCTCATTGAACACATGAAGCAACACCCAACTATCTAACCTCCTACTAGTTCCTCCATAAGTTGGAACTAGTTTAATTAACTTAACTTAGCTAGACTGAACTAATCAATTACAACTCAAAATAAAATCAACTAGGTGTAGTAGACCTGGTAAAAAATTCATGTAAAAAAAAATATAAGACCAAGGTCATGGGACACGTATTCCAAGCTGAATGGTGGGAAAAATATTCTAGTGGGTGTTCATTTTGGTTATTATGGCTAAGGAAATGGGAAAATGAAATGATAAAGGCTTTGGAAAGGAAAAGTGGAATTTTTGGCATTTATTTATGAAAATAATGGAAAATAGGAGAAAAGAAAGGTGAAAGGTCACAGGTTGCATGTGAGGAGGAAAATGAAGGAAAATAATTGAAATTGTAGAAAATAGAGGCCTCATTGATAAAAAGGCTTCTAAGGATCAGTTGACAAGATTTTGGTCAGTTCTAATTTGGAGCTCTCTCTCTCTTTTTTCTCTGTCATACACTTGGACACAAAGAGTTTTCTTGGAGCACTCTTGGAGGAGTGTCACATACTTGGAGTTTGGAGCAAGAAGGCAAAGGAAGAGAAGTAAATCGCAAGCGGAAATCAGGATCATAAGTTACAGTGGTTTTTGCTTGTAGGTACCAAGTTGCATGTATGTTCTCATCACTAGTTTTGGCATGCATGCCGTATGCATGTGATTTCTTTGTTATGATTTGTCATTTGCATCGAGGATTGCTTGGATTGACAGTGGATTTTCCTAGCCTTGCTATTTCTTGGATAGCAATGGTGTTGTGGGTTCCTTTCTTTTGTTTCTAGTTGGTTTTCATGTTCCTTTGGCCATGGGTTGAGTTACTAGTTCCTAGAAGCCTCGGTTAGGCAAACACTCTAGAAGCCCCATAACAGCTTGGGTTGAGTTACTAGTCCTAGAATCTTGGTTGGAAAAATGCTCTAGAAGCCCCTTTTGGGTTGAGTTACTAGTCCTAGAAGCCCTAGTTGGACAAAATCTCTAGAAGCCCGACAGAAGCTATGGGTTGAGTTACTAGTCCTGGAAGCCTTGGTTGGAATAAATGCTCTGGAGCTCTGGAAAGCTTGGGTAGAGACCAATATAGTGATGGTTAGTGATGTTAGACCATGAGGTGGAATCACAGTTTGAGGGTTGAGGTGGTTTGGCCTCTGGAAGCCCTAGATGGTTTTGATAGATTTTTTTATGAGATCCCACATTCGTGCTTGGAATATGGAATGGAGGTGACTGGCTCAAAGAAATATTTGGTTCAGCCTAGTCTACAATTGGGTGGTTCGTTGAAGTCCCATACCTGGTCGATTTATGCAATCATTAATAAGAGCTCTCTTTATCCTTAGTATTTTATCAGTAAATATACTTGTTTATATGTGGCTTATATGATTGCATTATCCTTGACATTTTTGTTGGTTATATGTTGGTTATGAATGACTTTAATGATAGTGAAAATGTATGGATCTCATCATGTTTTGGTTAGTCACTAAATTTATAATGAATATATGGCTTAAAATATGGTAATGAAGATACTGTGATGAGGCATCAATGCTTCTTAGTGATTCTCATATAAGTATGAGACCCCTATGTTCAGATCTATTATTTAAACCTGTAGAATGCATATTTGTGACATGTTTGACGAAATGCCTGTGATGGATAGTAGGGGTCCAGTCAAGTCCTTATTCAAGTAATTGAATTTGTATCATTGTTTCGATGTTATCTTTCATTTATGGAAGTTTCATGGAGTTTTGGGCAATGACTTGAGCCCTGGCCCTGAGAAAGTGGCACAAAATTCAAATTCATAGGCATAGAACTACCTAGGAAAGTCTTGAGTTGCAGGCATGTCCATGCTATGGGAGAAACTATAGGGGTCTAGTCACACTGATGACCATGTTATGGGAAGCAACTGAGGGTTTAATGTAGTAAAATATTAGTTTGTCTCAGGGGCGAGTGACCTAGAAGATTTAGATGGCTCTTAGGGGTCTTGCAGTATGTTTGGAAGGTATGTGTAGTGTGTGGTATCAGTTCCACTTCCTTAACTGACACATGGGGAGTTGAATCATATCATAAAAACTCTTTGTCACATGTTTACCCTAGTTGGCCAATTACTTGGGTAGATGTGGGAGGAGGGTGTTACAGAGTGGTATCAGATCAGGCTTCATTCTCTTTGGGTGATGTCTAGTTTTTGTTCTCTTTGGGTGATATTTGATACCACAGAGTAGTATTTGAGCATGGTTCAACACTTGGATTGGATGAGTTGTGTGTTGGTTATGCATACATGTTAGTTTCATATGTGTTCTTTATGTTTGTGGACTAGGTGCTTGTGTTTCCATGTTTGTTGTTGGATGTGGTGGTCATGAGTACATGTCGATTATGCATGTATTATGCATGTCAATGACTATACGTTGTCATGTATGCATTGTCTTGATTATAGTTATGCATGCATAGTAGGTCAAACATGCATTGTGAGGTCATTATATGTAGTTTGTGTCATCGTGATGTTGTTGATTGTTATGATGGTAATGTGTTGGCATACATAGAGCAGGAGATGTAGATCATCAAAGCGAGGTTGAAACACTAGACTTTAGGGGTAAAAGTAGGTTGTCGTATAGGTATTGTATGTTTTGTATGTAGGTATGCTAGTTAATGGATTGTTATATGAATTAGGGTTATATACATGTTTGTCATTTTATTGTTGTTGTGGTTACATGAATGATAGATGCTAGTGAATCAGTGTGTTCATATGCATATGTGTCGAATAGTCATGAATGATATTAACTTCTTGTTATATGCATTGTTGTTGTTGTTTTATGTTAGTTAACTTGATGATTATGTTATATCTTAACTTGATTATTATGTTATATGTTGTTGATGATTATGTAATATGTTAACTTGTTGTTTTTATATGATAGTTAACTTGATGATTAGGGTTATTGCTTTAATATCTTGATGTTATATGCATCATGCTAATTTGGATTGGCCTATGCAGATGGTTATGGTTACAATATTCAGGTATGAGTTGACTTATTTGTGACATTGTGTTGTACTAATCTAGACTAGTTGTGCTTATGCGATTTCTATGCATGAATGACAATTTTTAATGAGCTTATGATGTGAACATGTTAGCTAGTCACTGTTATGGATATCATGAATTACTTATGTTTAAGTTGATGTTTTGTGAATTTATATCGTGCTAATATAGATTGATTGTGTAGACAAGATAGCCTCCCCTGAGATACATTAAGGTATGATTTGCTTATGTCATTTACTTGGTGCTTGAATGTTTGATTATGTCATCTATCTGTTGTTTGAATGTTTTATTAGTTGCATGATATGAGTATGTGTTTGCAAGATTGCATGAAGGAATGATTTTGTTTTAATATGGTTGTACTAACACATTATGTGATGACATAGTTGGTATGCACTTGAGTGTAAATAAGTGCTAGTTGTAGTATTATGATTGTCGACTATGAGTTGATTATGACATGGTTGTTAATCTTGATAAAGGTTGTTTTCAAATTAATAGACATGATATCTTGATCTTTGGATTGTGCGACTGACATGTGTGAGAAGTTGCAGGGAAACATGCTTGGCATTAGTGTGACAAGGTAATAAATGATTTGTTTATATAACTAACAACAAGGTGATGTGACAGTACATAGTAATACTTGATTGTAGCAAGGTAAAAAGGTAAAATGAAGGAATTGGGTGAGAATTGCTTTGGGCTATGTTTGGAACCACAATTCCAAATGCATGAGTGATTTGCATACAAGAAGTCTTCTTAACCCTAATTTGTTTGACATTATGAGGATATGTGTTATATTCATAAATACATATTTAACAACTATAACAATTGGTTCTATTTATGGCTAGATTCGTCAAAGGATTGGAGTCCCTTGAGAGATGACATAGATGTGTTTAGCTACAAGGAAACATGCTTGGCACAACAAGGTAAGGTAACTAGTATATTGTTATGATTATTTATGCATTGACAATTATGTGTTTATGGAAATATGATGCAGGGGATTGCATGGAAAAAGAAACTGCCATGAAATCTTGAAGAAGGCTTGGGTTGAGCTTTCCTTTGGAAGTATTGGGAACCAGGGGGATTGAGTCATGGTGTTTTTTCTAGTCTTGTGATTTTGATATCTTTTGATTTGTTGCGCTTGATTTTTAGTTTTGATTGTGTCTAGTACATGGCCATGCCACTTTGTTTGTGGTGTTGTATCACTATTTTTATTTCATGGTTTTCTTCTTGTTTGTTTCTTGTTATTTCCTTTTATGTTTGAGGGTCTTGGGAATTGGTTTGGGAAAGAGGAAAGTTGATGGAGCTTGGGAAGAGTTGAATGAGACCCAACAAGTAATGTACTCAGATGAAGCTGGTGCATATGATAAGGGAAGTTGAAAGAAAGAGTATGACAACTAGTTGGATTGGTTGGGTCCATCGAGGTAAATGGATGGTGGCAAGATAGTAATGATAAAAGTAATCAGGAAAGGTAAAGTAATTGGATTTGAGGCATCAAAATCCTTGGTTATGTTGGGAATGGTTGTTCTCAATGTTGTGCATATATATAGGGAATTCTCTTAACCTTGACCTTATGTTATCTGGTAATTATGTTGTGATCGTGATTATGCTGATGTTTATATATGTATACATATATGTATGTATGTATGTCATGTCTGATAGGGTCATCATGGATCATGGTTAATTAATGCTAATGTTTATATGTATATATGTATGTATGTATGTTGTTGTTTGACAGGATCATGATTGTTTTATGCTAATATTTATGTATATGTATGTATGTATGTATCTATGTCACTATTCGACAAGGTTTTAGGGATCATTCTTATGGAGGAAAGATTTCTTATGTAGGTGAATGACATGAAGAGGTTTCTAGTCTTATGAGGAATCAAGTAGGAAGAGTGGCCCTAACAAATTTATGAGGTAAGTATCATGTGGACATGAGTTTATATTATGTGTTTATAATATGTCTATGTTTATGTTATGGAAATGCTATGTTGAGGGATACGTTAACGAAATTAAAGCAGTGTGCTATGCGACATATTAGGAAAAGCATGGATAAGCACTAGAAGCAAGGTTGATTTGTAGAGACAATGTGGTTTTGGATGTGCAATGCTATTGTTGTGTATATATTGTGCATATTGTATATTCAGTGATTGTACATATGGTGTTGTGTACCTATTGTATATATGGTGTTGTGTGTATATTCCATATGCGGTGATGGGTACATATGGTGCTATGTACATATTGGATATGCAATGCTATGTACATATTGTATTGTGCGCATGATGGATATTCGGTGTTGTGTGCATATAGTGTTGTGCACATGTTGGATATGCAGTGTTGTGTACATATGGTGTTATGTACATGTTATATATACAGTGCTATGTACATATGGTGTTGTATGCATGTTGTACATGTGGTGCTATGTGCATGTGGTGCCATGTACATGTGGTGTTGTGTTGGATATGCAGTGTTGTGTACATATGGTATTATGCACATGTTATATATGCAGTGCTATGTACATATGGTGTTGTGTGCATGTGGTGCCATGTACATGTGGTGTTGTGTGCAGGTGGTGTCGTGTACATATCACGCATGCAACACTATGTACATGTGGTGTTGTGTACACATTGTGCAGGTGGTGTTGTGTACAACTGGTACTATGTACATGTTCTACATATGGTACTTGTGTACAGGTGGTATTGTGTTCATGTTGTACATGATGTGTTGCAGATACGTGGTACTTTGTATGTGCATTATGTAGTTTTGGTATCATGACATGTGTATTTGTTTATTGTACCCTGGACGTAGGTGTTGTGTTGCATTGTATATTAGGTGTAGGTGTATGTATTGTGTGGTGTCGTACACTCCATGTAGGTGTATGTATGATATGGTGTTGTACATCGTGTGTGGATGTATGTGTTGTGACGTACACAATCTGTATGTGTACGTGATTGAAGAGAAACAAAGGCATTGGGTGCTTGTCGGGTGTGGCAACTAATCTGATGTGTGTAGAAAATGGATAAAGGTAGAAGAAAAGGACCATATGTGATGTGTTTATACATGATGATTTGATCAAAAACCTAGTTTGACTTGTCGTGACAAGAAGCAAACAGAATTGCAAGTGTACCTTCTTGACAGGCCGCTAATGAGGTATGACGTGAATTTATTTCAATTTTTTTTTGTCTAATGGAAATTATGTGCTTGGTTCAAGAAAGCATGAAATTCCCAGTTGGCTGGTTGAAACTAAATGCAAAAGTTATAAGCAACAACAAAAGGCATTGGAAAATGCAACAATATGTTGGTAAAACACTTCAGGAGCAGGGTCATTGTGGGACACTAGTACCCAATAGTGTCCATTGATTTCCATGAGCATGATATGATAGGTATGATGGTTTTGAGGTAGGTGTATGCCTTGGTTTTTGTATCTTTTGATGCAAGGAAGACTAGCCAAGGGATGGATTTCTCTGGATGGGGGTGCCAACGAAACTTGGAAGGTGTGTGGCTACATGGAATGGGGTGACATAATTTTCCAAGGGATTCTGTGGTAGAGAAGGGAAGGCTGAGGGTGGATTTGTTTTGGTCATTAGCATTTCCATATGGAATCAGATGCACATTGGGAGTGTGCCCTAGAACAATGAGTCAGTAACTTTTCACTAAGTGTACAATAGCACAAGATTGTAGTGCTGGACATTGGATGCAATTTGACTTTGGCATTGGATTTTGGACTTCCTAGGAAGGAGGTGAATCCAGGTATTACTTTGAGGGTGGAGGTGTGAGCCTCTAGATTCCCTTGTTGCAGATGTAGGCATCATATCCCTTTATTTGTTGGTTGAGAAAATCAGCATATGTGTATATGTGTATATTATTGTAAATATTGTATTGAGATGGATTTATAAAGCTCCATAGATAGTATGGTTATTTGTTGGTTGAAGCAAATGTGCATGAGTATATGTGATTATTGTAAATATTGTAATGAGCTATGTTATAAAGCTCTTCTAAGTGATATGCTTGTCATGTTTTCAACAATGGTCATTGTAAATACTGCAAAGAGTTGTGTTATAAATATCAATGGGCAATATGTTTTTCTTGCAACAATCTTTTTAGTTGTAGGTGTCACTAAACACTGAGGGTGGTTTTTCCCCAAGGGGGAGGGTTCTGTAACAGCCTTGGTAAAAAAATCATGTAAAAAAAATATAAGACCAAGGTCATGGGACACACATTCCAAGTTGAATGGTGGGAAAAACATCCTAGTGTGTGTTCATTTCAGTGATTATCGCTAAGGAAATTGGCAAAGGAATTCGAAAAGTCTTTGGAAAGGAAAAATGGAATTTTTGGCATTTATTTATGAAAATAATGGAAAATAGGAGAAAATGAAGGTGAAAGGTCACACGTTGCATGTGAGGAGTAAATGAAGGAAAAGAATGGAAATTGAAGAAAATATAGGCCTCATTGATAAAAAGGCTCATGAGGATTAGTTGGCAATCTTTTGGTCAATTTGGTTTCAGAGCTCTCTCTCTCGATTCTTTCTCTCTCATACTCTTGGACAATTAGAGTTTTCTTGGAGCACTCTTGGAGGTGTGTGTCATACTTGGGGTTTGGAGAAAGAAAGAAAAGGAAGAGAAGGAAAGCACAATAAGACATTGGGATTAAGAGCTACAATGAGGTTTTCTTGCAAGTACCGAGTTGCATGTATGTTCTCCTCACTAGTTTTGGCATGCATGACAATGCATGTGGTTTCCTGGTTATGATATGTCATTGGCATGGAGGATTTCCTAGATTGGTAGTGGATTTGCCTAGCCTGGCTATTTCTTGGATAACCATGGTGTTGTGGGTTCCTTTCTTTTGTTTTTTGGTTGGTTCTCATGTTCTTTTGGTTGGGGGTTGAGTTACTAGTTCCTGGAAGCCTTAGTTGGACAAACACTCTGGAAGCCTTGTAACATCTTGGGTTGAGTTACTAGTCTTGGAAGCCTTGGTTGGAAAAACACTATGGAAGCCCTTGGTGGGTTGAGTCACTAGTCCTAAAGAAATGGTTGGACAAATTCTCTCGAAGCCCGACAACAACTATGTATTGAGTTACTATTCCTAGAAGCCCTGGATGGAACAAACACTTTGGAGCCCTAGATAACTTGGGTTGGGACCAATCTTGTGATGGTTAGTGATGTATCACCATGATGTGGAATAACTAGTTGAGGGTTGAGGTGGTTTGGCCTCTGGAAGCCCTGGATGGTTTTGATTGATTTGTTTTATGAGATCCCACGTTCATGATTGGAATATGGCATGGGGGTGACTGGGGTAAAGAAAGATTTGGTTTAGACTAGTCTACAGTCGGGTGGTTCATGGACATCCCATACCTAGTCTGCTTATTAAATCATCAATAAGAGCTCTCTTTCTCCTTGTTATTTTATGGGTAAATATACTTGTTTATATGCGGCTTATATGGTTTCTATATCCTTGATATTTATGTTGGTTATATGCTAGTTATGAATGAATTTTGTGACAATGAAAATGTATGGCTCCCATCATGTTTTAGTTAATCACTGAATGTACAATGAATATATGGCTTAATAGATGGTAATGTAGTTATTGTGATGAGGCATCAATGCTTCTTAATGATTCTTAGATAAGTATGAGACCCCTATTCTCAGATCTGTTGTTTAAACCTGTAGAATGCATATTTGTGACATGTTTGAAATTATTTTCATGGTTAGTAGGGGTCTAGTCAAGTCCTTGTTCAACTAATAGCGTTTGTATCATTTTCCCAATGTTATATTTCATTTCTAGAAGTTTCATGGAGTTTTCGGTAGTCGTTTGAGCCTTGTCCTTAAAAAAGTGGCACAAAATTTGGAGTCGTAGGCACATAACTATGTGGAAAAGTCTCAGTTTGTAGGCTTTCCCATGCTGTGGGAGAAACTATAGGGTTCTTGTTGCACTCATGACCATGTTATGTGAGCAAATGAGGGTTTAATGCAGTAAACGATCAGTTTGTCTCAAGGGCTAGTCCCTTGAAAGGTTTAGATGGCTCTTGGGGGTCTTGCAGTATGTTTGGAAGGTCTGTGTAGTGTTTTTCATCAGTTCCACTTCCTTAACTAACACATGGGGAGTTGAATCATATCATAGTACTCTTCGTCACATGTTTACCCCGGTTTTTTGGTTACTTAGTTAGATGTGGGAGGATGGTGTTACACTAGGGCTCCTATAAAGTAGGGGACACTCTACATGACTCAAATTAGACCCCCAACTCGTATTAACTGAGATGACTAAGTCAAATTAACTTATTTAACTCATACAAGTTGTCTTGTGATGTGGAATTCAATTTTATTCCTAATTGAATTCAAGGACAAAATTAAATCAGGATTTTCTTGTTGCATTTTCAACAAAAACTGGTCATCTCGAAATATATTTATATTACACATTTTTCATTCACTTCTCCTTGACAGTTTGTCCTAAAGATGGGTCTTGGTTTAGACTCAAAACATAGAAGAAAAAAATGTCTACTTTTGAGAAAGTTCCGACATCACAATTTTAAGATCATCACCACAAAAATCTACAAACACTAATCAGTTCCCTATACAGAAGGGAAACTTGGCTTGAAATTCGTACACTCGATAAAATTAGGGTAAAAATTGTGAGGAGGGAAGCAAAGGCCATTTTTCATTGCTCATCTCTCTATTTATATTATACATTTTTCATTTACTTCTCCTCGACCTTTGTCTTGATGATGGGTATTGGTTTAGACTCAAAATGTTAATGATAAAAATGTCTACTATGGAGCAAGTTTTGACATCACAATTTCAATATCATCACCACATAAATCTGCAAAAACTAATTAGTTCCCTGTATGGAAGGGAAATAAGGCCTGAAGTTTCTACACTCGAGAAAACCAGGGTAAAAATTGAGAAGAAATTAGCGGAGGCCATTTTTCATTTCTCATCTCTCTATCTATATTATACATTTTTCATTCACTTCTCCTCGACCTTTGTCCTGGCGATGGGTATTGGTTTAGACTCGAAACATCAACAATAAAAGTGTCTACTGTTGAGGAAGTTCTGACATCGCAATTTCAAGATCATTGCCACAAAAGTCTGCAAACACTAATTAGTTCCCTGTATGGAAGGAAAATTTGGCTTGAGGTTCGTACACTTGAGAAAGTCAGGGTAAAATTTGAGAGGAGAGAAGCAAAGGCCATGTTTCATTGCTAATCTCTCTATTTATATTATACATTTTTCATTTACTTCTCCTCAACCTTTGTCTTGACAATGGGTCTTGGTTTAGACTTGAAACTTTGATGATAAAAATATCTACTATGGAGCAAGTTCTGACATCACAATTTTAAGATCATCACCACATAAATTTTCAAACACTAATCAGTTCCTTGTATGGAAGGGAAATTTGGCTTGATGTTCGTAAACTCAACAAAATCAAGGTAAAAATTGAGAGGAGAGAAACAAAGGCCATTTTTCATTGCTCATCTCTCTATTTATATTAAACATTTTTCATTCACTTCTCTTCGACCTTTGTCCTGACGATGGGGCTTGGTTTAGAACCGAAATGTCAATGAAAAAAAATTCTACTATGGAGAAAACGTTGACATCACAATTTCAAGATCATCACCACAAAAATCTGAAAACACTAATAAGATCCTTGTATGGAAGGGAAATTTGGCTTGAGGTTCGTACACTCGAGAAAATCAGGGTAAGAATTGAGAGGAGAGTAGAAGAGGCAATGTTTCATTTCTCATCTCTCTAACTATATTATACATTTTTAATTCACTTATCCTCTACCTTTGTCCTAATGATGGGTCTTAGTTTAGACTTGAAAGATCGATGATAGAAATTTCTACTATGGAGCAAGTTCCAACATCACAATTTCAAGATCATCACCACATAAATATGCAAACACTAAAGAGGAACATTGTCCCATGGTTGGAATTTGTCACTAATCTTCCGAATTAACAACATTGTAGCTGATTGTAAAAGAAGATTGTTCATACCTTACAAACATATTTCTCAAGAAAGTTTCCAAGGAAGTATATTTCCCACAAGAATATCATATGTTCCTAGGTATACAAGTTTCTTTCATGTTGTTTTTATTGTAACTCATTTGGACATTATGCCATCGATTGGAGATGATATGGGGAATACGAGGCATAGATCATATATGTTGAATTATTTTAGAAGACATGATTCCTTTGCCCCCTTCTCCGGTCACACCAAATGCTATACTAGTAATAAGTTTAGACATGTGGAAAAGGAGTGTAGGAGCAAGTCAATAAGTTCTTTAGGACAATTCACATAGCAGGAAGAACCTATCTAGAATAGGAAATTGAACAAGAATTCAAAGGAGGATCCATTTAAAAAAGGCCCAAGGACAATGCCACTATTAGTAGCCAACATACCAAATTAAGGAAGAAAAAGGAAGAGTAGCAAGTGAATTTTGGCCTAATATTATGTGTGCTAGAGGAAGATGAACATTGGCACATAGACATTGGATATTCTCACCATATGTCTGAAGATAAGATCATATTTATCGCTTTAAAGAAAACCAAAGGTGGCAATGCTATTCCTGGAAACCATGCACCAACCAAGATGATAGGAAAAGGGGAAGATTGTTGGCATTATGTTAGCATTGATGTCAACGGCAGCATGGATCTAAAGTGGCATGGATGGACTTAATACTATGGACCTAAAGTTGTTGATTGAGGTTTCTAAAAGAAATCTTTAGACTAGGCAGCGAACATTGATTAACCATGGCTAGTTTTTGTCAACAACCTAGATTTCCATTCCATAAGCTATGTCTGTAATCTAGATCACTGACCCATTGGTAATCCATGTCTCCATTCCCAAACTTGGAAAATGACTTTCCTTGTCATGTGCCCCAAATACCTTGGCCTCCATTAGTAGTATTCTCCATTGATATTTCCATTAACATTGATGGTCATATCCTTCATTTTATGTCATCATAATATCATCAAAGTTTACCACAGAAATTCCCATGGTAATTTTATTGGTTGATAAGATTTTGTCAAGGATTCAAGGGTGTAAATCACCTCTTCTTGCATCGAAGGAAGACACAATTGTGTGATCAGGTGTGTGTTGTCTAAATCTGTGGCCCGGTCTATGTAATGTTTTGATACACTTGTAACAAATAGTTGTATGGCAGAGAAATGCCCCTTAATGTTCTTGGTGAGCTCATGTAATCAAGAAGTGAAATACATATATCTCATAAAAATCAACAGCATGAGTTTGATGCCTTGTGATCATTGATTTGACTAATGGATCATCAATGGATACGTTTAGATCAATGGTTTGAATCAATTATGTGAACAATATGAATGATTAAGAGCGTAGTGTGCAATTTAAAATTATGTGCTAATCTCATGTGATATGATATGTTAGTGATCCATTAAATCTATGGTTCTGCACTGACATATGTTATACTTGAATTTCTTATGCGATCAATTTGTTGGGAGTGTTTGATATTCAAGCATGCTTGTTCTCTATCTCAAAATCAATTAGGAAGATTGTGATATGGGTTAATATGGAGTTAATGACACTATGGAATTTGGCGATCTACGTGATAGTCTATGCATTTTTATCTCAACTACAATCAAGAGTCAAACGAATATCAGGAAATAGGATAAAGCATGGAAAATATAAGGTAATTGGGTGTGTTCGGTCATGATCTATTGCATATGCATAAAACTGGGAAATAATGATTTTCATGTTCAAATTGAAGCAAGTCGAGTTGTTTTTCGAGTTGATTTTCACCTAAGTAACCATTTAAAACCTTATTGTTCCCAGACTAAATAGTATTACAAGAATGTTGCATGCTGATTATAGGTTATGATAGAGAAGTATGCATTGCAAAGAATGCTAGGATTTGTAGTTGTTGTCATACTGTAAATACCAGGATCTTGATACAAGGAATATATATTTATATATTAATTTAGGATAAAAGAGAATGAGAAAATTGTTGACATTGAATTGAATATATCGTAGGTTTATGATAGTGTGAGGGTATTGATGATGTGATTCTAACTAAAGATATTGTTGCTATATCTAATGACTTTGTTGTTGTGTATTAATGTTGGTGACTATTAATAACCCTGCGTTGTAGAGATTGTATGGAAAATTTGTGTATTGTGCATGGCTAACCAAAGTTTATGAAATCTAATCAAATTTAGAATTAGCTATATGAGTGTTGATGATGTTAATGAGTTGCCACATAGATACGACAGGGATGAATTTTTTTTGCTGAATGAGTATTGCTACCAAGGATATATTGATATGCCACTACTGTGCCTTTAGAGTATTTAATTGTATGACTAAAGTCTTGAAGTGTATATTTGTTGATCTAACCACTTATTTGATGAATGAGCCTTTGCTGGTGCTACTATGACAAGGTATTATATGGCGAATGTTTAATATGTTGAGATTGTCGTGATCATGATTTTGAGAGAGGGTTGTGAATGATGTGTTATTTTGAGATTGTATTGCAATATTGATAAAAAAAAAGGCTAAAGAATGGATTATGTTGTATTGATTATATTACTGCTCAAATAGTACGAGTTCTTATGATGTGTTGTAGATGATAGTACTATAGTGATATTACATATCTAGTGACAACATGACCAAAGATTATATCACAAAGTAACGAGAATGTTGTGGTACTGAGCAGAGTTGATATTTTGTAGTATTTTATTATTGCTGATGACAGAGGATAGTGGATCCACTTTAAAAATGGATGAAAGGGAGGTTCATGGTGTTTTGGGGTTTTGGTGCCTCCAACTAGTTAATGCAAGGGAGCTGATCTAAGGGAGTCAATGCTTCTTGCTAGTAGATGCTAGAAAACTAGTAATGGGAGTGGGTGCTTCCTGATGGTGGGTGCTAAAATAATAGTGAAGGGAGTGGGTGTTTCCTACAAGTGGGTGCCAACAAAACTATGTATGGGAGTGGGTGATTCCAGTTAGTGGGTGCCAATAAAATAGGGTAGGGGAATGGGTGCTTCATATTGGTTGGTGCTAGTGAACAGATGTAAAGAAATATTTAAGAAGAGAAGAATAAGTATGCTGGTTTTATCCTTTTATGGGATTCCACCTTTGTCGTGTGTGCTTGATTTTATGACGTCATTGACAATTTTACTACTCTTCTCATATAGCAGTTCACTAAATAAATTAAAAGTATAATTTTACAATAATTCATGAAATAATGATTCACCTTGACTCTCAATATTTCCAACATAAGGTCAACTGAACCTTCTATAAGAATATAATCGATATTGGGAAGGATCCTCTGAAAAATTTGGTTGAATATTCCTTAACATTTAAGTAATATTTTCAAGGGGGAGCCTAGGAAAGGGTAGGCTAACCATTCCTTTAGATTAGCCTTCCCTTCAAAGGGGATCTAGTGGAAGGGTCAACTAACCCTCCCTAAAGAACAATATTCATATTGGTGAGGAAAAAAGGGAAGGTTTAGTTTGTTCACCCTTCCTAAGAGTAGTATTTGTATAGAGAAGAACCCTGGGAAAGGTTCAATAATAATTTCTTTAGTTAACTTTCTTATTGAGGGAAGCCTAGGGAAGGGATGGAAAACCATTTTCTAGCATATTATGTATGTTTATAGGGATATCAAGGAAGAGTCAAACAACCCTTACTCCAATGTAGAAGCATTACAATGGAGGATCCTAGAGAAATATTATATGCCCCTATCTCCAAGATAGCATTTCCATTGAAAGTGAGTAAGGGGAATGGTTAGCTGATCATTGCTCCAATAAGGAATCCTAATTAAGAGGTAGCTTATAGAATATTTAAGTGAAGTGATCTGAATTGGATACTAGAACACTCTCTAAGTTTTCATGACTATTTCAAATTATGCTAAAAGATTCAAGTCCTAGAAAAATCAAAGCTATCAGAAGGAATCCTCATAACAGTTGCAGTTGTGGCTAGAGTGGAGCAACGAGGACCCTCGGTCGAGCGCGCAGACCATTGGCCCATGGTAACGTTCATTGGTGCAAATTGGCAAAACCGAAGGCCAAATCAAGAAATGGGGGTGGTTTTTGATACACGATTAACACTAAATCGTGTATCGCAGGACGTCCCCCCCAGTGAAGAAAAGCCCTGAAGCACCCAGACTTGAAAATGCTATGAAAATGGAAAAGTAACTGTTTCAGTTCTGTAGCGTGGGATTCCACAAGCTGGTAGGATATCGGAAGGCCTCGTGGTGGTAAGTAGTTTTGATTGAGTCCCGCCCGATGCCACACATTGAGCGACACGCATCTGGTGGATAAGAGAGAAAACTGCCCGCATCAGATGGGTAAACATTGTGCGACTTGTTCGCCCGATATGAAGAACGACTGTAGGATTTGGGAGGGTAAGATCAACGATAGAGATATGTCCTGATGATTGACCGGATTTGACAGGTAAAAAAGCAAGATGACAGGGGATTCGAAGTCCGACGTGGATGATGAATTGGTAAAAGATTCATGATTCGTGGCGATCTTGAAGCAAACAGAATTAAAAACCATTCAAAAATGATTCAAGGAATCTGACACCCAGTTCGTTGGTAAACAGGTGGCCACCTCCTTGCGAGGCATTACCCAGTGATGATGACGCAGAGTAGAGGAATTCGAATAGACAGAGGTAAGGAAACCAGAAGGCTGGGAAGTGGAAATGAATAGTCAAAAGAATAGATGGGCTTTAAAGCCATAAACTGACAGAAGCAAAAAGGGGGCAGTAGAGAGAGGTAGACAAAAGTTAGCTAGACGCAGGAAGCTAATACCAAAGAATAGAGAGTAGAAGCCGAGCTAACCTAAAGGCAGCATTGAGCCAGACAAAGCCAGAGAGAGTTAAAGAGTCTGTGTACTCCATTGAAGGCTTGAGAGTTTCAAGCATACTCCTTTGCATAGGCCTGTCATACTACTGTGACCCTCAGAGGTCGAGTTTCAGTAAGGAGAGTCTGTGCACTCCATTCCTACTAACTTCATTTTGTTTAGTGAGTCTTGAATCGAGCTCACTGTTGTAAAGAATCTACTTGAAAACATAATAGAGAGGCCACCACTGAAAGGCTGGACTAGGAGATGTAGCCCAGGAGCATTGGGTGAACTCCTTATTAAACTTGTTTCGTTTACATGTTTGACTGCTATGTTTTCTCTAATTGCCTCAGTGTCTATGTATTCTAGCAATCTTATCGATCCATTGCATAAGTTACATAGGGACATCCATGCACATGAGTCTGTAATACCTTTAATTCTTTGTCTTGGATAAATTCTAGATCAAGTGGTATCAGAGCTCTAGGTTACTAAGGTTAGACAAGCTTGTGCTGGATTTTGTTGTTGAATGCTAACTAGATCAAAGCTTAAATTAGGAGAAGGAGAATTGGCTGAAACTAACCCAGAAATTGGAAGAATCTATTCTAAGAGGAAATGTCAGAATAAAATCCCTTGGAATCAGACCCCTAGTTCATGGATAGTTTTATGATCCTGAGATCCATGGTGGAGGAAATGTATAGGGACTTTAAGAAACATAGATATGAAGATTCATCAAGCTCCAAACAAGACAAAGGAGTAGAAGAACCTCTCCTCCATGACCCCTCTAAAGGCAAAGGGAAAGAAGAAAAATTTCTCACGCCTCCTAATAGCCCTGAAAATAAAAATAAGACAAACATTGTACATAAAAGCAAGTTTTCATGCACTCACTGTAAGAAGGATGGGCATGATGATGAACACTACTGGATTCTGCATCTGGAGATGAAACCTAAGAAGTTTGAGGGCAAGAAGAAGAAGACTGTTGCAACTATTCAAAAGGATTTGGGGTCAGACTCAAGAGATGAAGCAACAATTACAACCATAGGTATAAAAGGTAAAAATTATGAATCATCTACTAGTAATTTTGCACAATCTACTGATAATGAAGAAAATGAGAGAAAAAGACGTGAGCTTTTTCATATTCGAGTTATTTCCAATCATCAAAAGATTGATACTTTGTTTGATAGTGGCTCACAAGTAAATTTAATTTCTGAAGCAATTGTAAAGAATTTGGGATTACTAACCACACCTCACAAGAAACCATATCCATTAGGTTGGTTATGTGATAAAGTAAAGCTACAAGTGACTAGACAATGTAAACTTAAGTTTTCTTTTGGGTTAGCATTTGTAGATGAGGTTGAGTTAGATATAGTTCCTTTGGATATATGTAAAATTATTTTAGGAAGTCCTTCCTTGTATCTCCGAAACGTTGGGTTCACAAAACTCTATAACAAGTCATTCCTCCTCTATCTAAAAACTATCCTCACCTGTATGGATTCATTATTTAACAACATCAAATACTACCATGGAAGGGATATGATGGATAGCGCATTAGACTTTGAGAAATTAAGATTATCCAGACCTATAACCCAAATCTAGCTACTGGATACATCATTAAGATCTAGAGAATATCTATTGACGCATCCCCTGATGATGGACTCACTTAGTAGTCCGAAACGTTGGGTTCACAAAACTCTATAACAGGTCATTCCTCCTCTATCTAAAAACTATCCTCACCTGTATGGATTCATTATTTAACAACATTAAATCCTACCATGGAAGGGATATGATGGATAGCAAATCAGAATTCAAGAAATTAAGATTATCCAGACCTAAAACCCAAATCTAGTTACTGGATACATCATTAAGATCTAGAGAATATCTATTGACACATCACCTGTGATGGACTCACTTGGTAGTCTGAAACGTTGGGTTCACAAAACTCTATAATAGGTCATTCCTCCTCTATCTAAAAACTATCCTCACCTGTATGGATTCATTATTTAACAACATCAAATCCTACCATGGAAGGGATATGATGGACAACGCGTCAGAATTCGCGAAATTAAGATTATCCAGAGCTAAAACCCAAATCTAGCTACTAGATACATCATTAAGATCTAGAGAATATCTATTGACACATCCCCTGATGATGGACTCACTTGGTAGTCCGAAACGTTGGGTTCACAAAAATCTATAACAGGTCATTCCGCCTCTATCTAAAAACTATTCTCACTTGTATGGATTCATTATTTAACAACATAAAATCCTACCATGGAAGGGATATGATGGAAAATGCATCAAAATTCGAGAAATTAAGGTTATCCAGAGCTTAAACCCAAATCTAGCTACTGGATACATCATTAATATCTAGAGAATATCTATTGACGCATCCCCTGATGATGGACTCACTTGGTAGTCTAAAACGTTGGGTTCACAAAACTCTATAACAGGTCGTTCCTCCTCTTTCTAAAAACTATCCTCACCTGTATGGATTGATTATTTAACAACATCAAATCCTACAATGGAAGGGATATGATGGACAATGCATCAGAATTCGAGAAATTAAGATTACCCAGAGCTAAAACCCAAATCTAGCTACTGGATACATCATTAAGATCTGGAGAATATCTATTGATGCATCCCTTGATGATGGAATCACTTGGTAGTCTAAAATGTTGGGTTCACAAAACTCTATAACAGGTCATTCCTCCTCTATCTAAAAACTATCCTCACCAGTATTGATTCATTATTTAACAACATCAAATCCTACCATGGAAGGGATATGATGGACAGCGCATCAGAATTTGAGAAATTAAGATTATCCAGAGCTAAAACCCAAATCTAGCTACTGGATACATCATTAAGATCTGGAGAATATCTATTGACGCATCCCCTGATGATGGACTCACTTGGTAGTCCGAAATGTTGGGTTCACAAAACTCTATAACAGGTCATTCCTCCTCTATCTAAAAACTATCTTCACCTATATGGATTCATTATTTAACAACATCAAATCCTACCATGGAAGGGATATGATGGACAATGCATCAGAATTCGTGAAATTAAGATTATCCAAAGCTAAAACCCAATTCTAACTACTGGATACATCATTAAGATCTGGAGAATATCTATTGACACATCCCCTAATGATGGAATCACTTGGTAGTTCGAAATGTTGGGTTCACAAAACTCTATAACAGGTCATTCCTCCTCTATCGAAAAGGTATCTACTTGTTAAAGATGGAATCAAATATATTGTAAGAGCTCATAAGCTCAAGAATAATTATACTCTCATAAACTCAGGGCAAATGAAATGAATTGTAAATTCATGCAAACAATTTTTACTGATGGTTGTAAAGGAAAAGAAACATGATAAAACCAATGTATTTGAGGGCTGTGATGCTAAATAGCAAGCTGATTTAGAAAAGTTGTTTCAGAATATGATATATTGTTTCAAGAACCTAAAGGTTTGCCGCCCAAAAAGGAAGTAGTGCATGGTATTAATTTGCAGCAAGATGCTTGATTGCCTAACATCGGAATGTACAAGTTGTCCTCTTTAGAGAATTTAGAAATCAAGAAGCAGGTATAAGAGCTACTCGAAAAGGGGTTCATTAGACCTAGCACATCACCATGCGGGTCTCCAATTGTTCTGGTGAGAAAGAAAGATGACTTGTGGAGAATGTGCATTGATTACCGAGCACTGATTAAGATAACAATAACAAATCATTATCCCCTTCCTCGCATAGATGATCTATTAGATCAGTTAAAAGAAGCTGTTTATTTTTCCAAGTTAGACTTGCATAGTGGCTATCATCAGGTCAGAGTTGCAGAGAAAGATGCATAGAAGACTACTTTCAAAACAAAGCAGGGACTGTATGAGTGGTTGGTTATGCCTTTTGGCTTAAATAATGCTCCTGCTACTTTCATGAGAATAATGAATGATGTACTCATACATTTTCTTGATGATTTTGTTATTGTATATCTGGATGACATTCTTATATTTAGTAAAATGTGGGAATAACATTTAAAGCATGTTAAGTAGACTCTAGATGTTTTGAAAAGAGAAAATCTTTATGTTAAACTCTCGAAATGTGAATTTGGCAAAACATCTTTGAATTATTTGGGACATATAGTAGGGGGTGGCGAATTGAAGATAGATCCCTCTAAGGTTGCAGCCATTGTAAACTGGCCTAAACCCAAATCTGCTATAGAAGTTAGAAGCTTCTTAGGAGCAGTACAATATTGGATAAAGTTTATTTCTAACTTTTCCTTAATTGCAGCTCCCTCACATGCTTTAACAGGATTGAACAAGTTGTTTCAGTGGGGAGGAAAACAACAAAAAGCCTTCAACACCTTGAAAGAAAGTATTAGTAAAGCACCAGTACTAGCACTGCCCAATCTTCAAAGACCATTTGAGATTGAAATGAATGCCACTGACTATGCCATGGGAGTAGTGTTGGTGCAACATGGTAAACCCATATGTTATAATTCTGAGACATTTAATTTTGCAGTAGTTAACTATCCAACATACGATAAAGAATTATATGCATTAGTATATAAAGTGTGAAAAAGTGGAAACATTACTTAATGGGCAAAGAGACAGTTATACACACTGATCATCAACCACTTCAATATCTACACTCCCAAACTAAGTTGCAGCAAACAAGACACTATAGGTGGATGGGTTTCTACAAGAGTTTCATTTACTCGTCAGATATAAAAGGGCATACACAATAAAGTTGCACATATGTTATCTAGACCAATTATAAATGCATCTACTTTACTTAAGCATAATTCAGTGTTGCATGAGAGCTACATTGAACAATATGCTCAAGATATAGATTTTAGGATGTATTTGCAACTTTTAGTCAAGGCAAATGGGTAGAAGAATTGGATTATCATGTTAAGGACAAACTCTTGTATCATTTTGGAAAGCTATGCATTCCACAAACTGAAAGAGTAAAGAAAATTCAAGAAGCACACACTTCTCTAATATCAGGTCACTTTGGTGTAAGTAAAATTGTTGCACAACGGCAAAGATTTTGTTATTGGCCAAAAATGAATGAGACAATTTCTAGATATGTAAGAGGGTGTACCATGTGTGCTAAAAGCAAACCCAGCAATAGAAAACTAGGCTTGTACACTCCACTACCAGTTCCTTCTCATCCTTAGGAAAGTGTTTCCATGGACTTTGTTGGAGGACTGCCTAAATCTAGGAAAGGTCATGACTATTTATATGTTGTTGTGGATAGGTTCAGCAAAATGTGTATTTTAATACCTTGTAACAAACAGATTACAGCTGAACAAACTGCAAAGTTTTTCTTCCAACATGTATGGGTTCATTTTGGATTACCCACTTCCATAATATCCGACCAAGATACCCGATTTGTTGGGAAATTTTGCTCAAGTTTGTGGGAATTGATGGACACCAGGTTGAAGAAGAGCACAACTTTTCACCCGCAAACAAATGGCAAAACAGAAGTGGTCAACAGGACAGTGATCTAGTTGCTCAAAGGCTATTGTAGGAAGCATCCCAAACTTTGGGATGAACATTTATGTTATGTGCAACATGCTTACAACTGAGCTAAACATTCTTCTACATAGAGATCTCCTTTTGAGACCTGTTTTGGTTTCACACCAAGGTCTCCCTAGGATTTTGAATTTGGTAAAGACATAACAGTTGATGGACATAGTGATGTGGACAAGGCAACCAAGTTCATTGAAAAAATTCAAGAGATTCACCAGGCAGTACAAGAACAACTGGAAAAGGGCCGAGCCAAGTACAAGGCAAGGCATGACAAGCATCGGATGGAGCATAGTTTCCAAGTTGGTGATCAAGTCTGGATGTATATCAACAAAGACAAAATGCAAGGTGAAGGTAAGAAGCTAAAGCCAATAAGGTATGGACCTTTCAAGATACTTGAGAAAATTGGTGAGAATGCTTTTCGCCTTGATCTACCAGCTTACATGCACATCTACTTAGTTGTTAATGTAGACAACTTGAGACTATTTGAACCTTCATTAATTGAAGATCCCGAAGAGCAGAGTCAATTTCCTTCAATTGATGATCTGTTACCTAGATATCTTAATGAGTTGCACGAAGATACAGTTCTGGACAGGAAAGTAAGAACTACACGCAGAGGGAATGTTGAGTACCTCAGGATTGGACTCAAAGGTTCAAAACCAAGCAGCGCGAAATGGATAGAAATTGAGCAAGTGATGAAGCAATACCCTCATTTGACTGATGCTTAAAAGAAAACCAACTTTTGGTGTTCCAAAAGATTTTTTAGTGGGAAGGCCATGATCTGAATTAGATCCTAGAACACTCTCTAAGTTTTCATGACTATTTCAAATTATGCTAAAAGATTCAAGTCCTATAAAAATCAAAGCTTTCAGAAGGAATCCTCGTAACAGTTGCAGTTGTGGCTAGAGCGGAGCAACGAGGATCCTCGATCGAGCACGTAGACCATTGGCCCATGGTAATGTGCACTAGCACAAACTAGAAAAACTGGATGCCAAATCAAGAAACGAGGGTGGTTTCTGATTATCGCAGGATGTCCCCCTCAGTGAAGGAAATCCCTGAAGCACCCGGACCTGAAAATGCTATGAAAAATGGAAAAGTAACTATTTTGGTTCCATAGTGCAAGATTCCACAAACCGACAGGATATCGGAAGGCCTCGAGGTGGTAAGAAGTTTTGATTGAGTCCCACCCGATGCCACACATCGAGCGACACCCGTCTAGTGGATTAGAGAGAAAACTGCCTGCATCGGACAGGTAAACACCGTGTGACTCGTCCGCTTGATATGAAGGGCGATCGTAGGATTTAGGGGGCCTAGATCAACGGTAGAGATACATCCCGATGACTGATTGGATTTGACAGGTCAAAAAGCAAGATGATAGGGGATTTGAAGTCTAACGTGGATGATGAGTTGGAAAACAATTCATGATTCGTGGGCAATCTTGAAGAAAATGGAATTAACGGCTATTCAAAAATGATTCAAGGAATCTGACACCCAGTTCATTGGGAAACAGGTGGCCACCTCCCTGCAATGCATTACCCAGTGATGGTGGTGCAGAGCAGAGGAATTCAAATGGACAAAGGTAAGGAAACTAGAAGGCCACGAAGAAGCGAAAATGAACAGTCAAAAGAACAGACTAGCTTTAAAGCCATAAACTGAAAGAAGCAAAAAGGGGGCAGCAGAGAGAGGTAGACAAAAGTTAGCTAGACGCAGGAAGCTAATAGCAGAGAAAAGAGAGTAGAAGCTAAGATGACCTGAAGGCAGCATCGAGCCAGACAGAGCCAAAGAGAGTCAGAGAGTTTGTGTACTCCATTAAAGGCTTGAGAGGTTCTATCAAACTCCTCGGCATAGGCCTGTCATACTACTATGACCCTCAGAGGTCGAGTTTCAGTAAGGATATTTTGTGAAATCCATTCCTACTGACTTCATTCTGTTTAGTGAATCTTGAATCGAGCTCACTGTTGTAAAAACTCTTCTTGAAAACATAATAGAGAGGCCACCACTGAAAGGCTGGACCAAGAGACGTAATCTAGGAACATTGGGTGAACTCCTTATTAAACTTGTTTTGTTTACATGTTTGACTGTTATGTTTTCTCTGATTACCTCAGTGTCTATGTATTCTAACATTCTTATCGATCCGTTGCATAAGTAACAAAGGCACATCCATGCACATGAGTCTGTAATACCTTTAATTCTTTGTCCTGGATAAATTCCAGATCATGAAGTTTCATGAAGCATAGTATTATCATTAAGGGTGAGTCAGGGGAACTGTAAACTAACCCTTCTTCCATCACAATATTTTCATTAAGAGTGAGCCATGAGAAGGGTTGAATGACCCTTCCTCTTGCACATAAAATCATTAAGAGTGAACCTATGGAATATTTACATAACCCTTTAGAAAGTATATTATTCTCATTGGGGGGATACTCAGGAAGGGTTAGCCAACCCTTACACTATCATAACATTTACATTAAGGAAGATCTTAGAGAAGCGTTGATCAAGCTCTCCTTTGAGAATATAATTATTGTCAAATGTGAGTAAGGGGAAGAGTGAGTTCAGGGAAAATTTTAAGAACCCCCCCTAAATTTACATGTATAATAAATGGGCGAATCTCCATGGTATATAGGAAAAATGGAAGGCGATTTTATCAATAATATGATATGTATATATAATTTTTTGTCGAATCTCTCACCAGGCATGGCGAATATTTTACTCAATTATAAAT
>APFE031518001.1:105279-124264 GCA_000404065.3 Pinus taeda
CGACATCTTCATATTAAATAACCGTTTAATAAGAAATACCTTGTTTGAGGCCGAGGGTTTTTCATATAGCTTCTCCAACGTCTTAATCAAACCCTCTGTCGTTGTTTCCTTCGAAATGTTGAAGGCGACCGACGTTGCAAGGCACAACCGTATTGTTCCGAGTGCCTTTCTATCAAGAAGGTTCCATTCTTCATCGTCCATATCCTTCGGCTTCTTCGATTTTCCGCCCAATGGTAGGTATAGATCTTTCTGATACATATAATCTTCCATCTGCATCTTCCACAGCGAGAAGTTTTGGCTGTTAAATTTCTCTACCCTAAACTTACCATTTTCTGCCATTGCTCCCACTCGAACTAGGACCCTTCTTTCCTGCGAGTTTATCAGCCAAATAGACCTTCGGCTCTGATACCAGTTGTTAGAAAATTAAATATTACGGAGCAATGGAACACATTAAATATTTCATAAATATAAACACAGAAAACGCACAAAACAAGAGAGACACAGATATACGTGGTTCACCCAGTTTGTGCTACGTCCACCTCGAACAGCCAGTCCTTCCTTTCTATTATCCAGCAAAATGAAGAGACACAACCTACAGCAGATCCGCTGTAATACCCTCTGTTTTCTCTCACAGTCTCACCTCTCTGTTTCTCGCTCACTCAGAATACACATCTATCACCGCCTCAAATACAATGCCCTCATACAAAGAGAGGGGTTGCCTTCTAGGGCAAAAAACCCTAAACTAAACATTAGTTCTACCGTCATATCATCCGCCTAATGAACGGCTCAGATTGACTAGAAAATTACTAAACTTTTACAAGGCAAATTTTACATCTTTTTTTAGCTTCGGGGGCGCTGCCCCCGAGCCCCCGGACCCCCGCGGGGGGACAAGTCCCCCCCGCGTGGAGGGGTGTACAAAACTTCTTGGGGTATACATCCGGCTGAAACAGAGACATCTGAACAATCATGCTCCACACACAACAACATTTTCAATTACAGAGAATCAAGAAAGATTGAGATTGCCAAAGTGCTTATTTGGTCGAATTTTGCAGAGGGATAATTGATAGACAACGCTTGACAACTTTAGACTTGTTTGAGCTTGACCTACACAGACTGAAAGAGCATGGAAAGGAAAGAATTGCAGGCTTCTGGGGGTTTTTATAATATAATTGGCGAGGATCATAATGGAATTATTACCATTTCAAGAGAAAAAGCAATTAATTTGAAAATGGGTCGATTTATGGGAGAGGAATTAATTCGCAACGCTTTTCGGCAGGTTGGCAAGTGATTTGAACGTTAAACATTCGGATGATGTGGAGGAATAACATGGATGGTGAAAAGGAAGACAATTGGTGCAAATGGATTGGCCGAGGTGACGGGTGGAAAGAGTGAGGAGGTGGCGGTTTTCGGGGGGGTAAGCGCGGTAAACGGTTTTTGGAAGGGACCCCACAAAAGCATTGAGTAGTTGACACGTCGAAAAAGCAGTGTTTGTGCAAACAATGTTTCGAGACCCCTCCTCCTATGTTAACCATCGATAGTGCGGTGGGGGTGGGGGTTGAAATCCTTCTCCAGCCATTGATCTAGGAGGGAGTCATCACCACCATTGATTGGCATGTGATAGTTATTCACAACGCAACAAACTGTTATGTCAAGTGCTAATAAAACAAATAAACCAAAGTTTTATGAAAAATAACACTTAAATAAAACTTTATTGTAAAGTGAAGGAAACATTTTGACTAGCACACCATAGGGGTATTTTTTATTTCTTGTTATTCTTTTATTTCTCATATTCATATTCTTATCCCCTTTTTTTTCTTCTTTCTTTTTCAATTTTTTTTTTGTCTTTTCTTTTTCTTTTATGAACCAAACAAATGTTAAAAAAAAAATAAAAAATAAAAAATAAATAAAAAAAAATAAAAAAAAAATAAAAAAAACTTTTTTCAATATCTCAGTGGGATGAATAACTTATTTAATTAAACAAGAATCCTATATTTATAGGACCCTAACAGTTGACACATGCACTAGTGTTAAAGATTGCAAATCCAGACAAAGAGTTTTTAGTATGCACAGATGCTTGCAAAAGAGGACTTGGTGGAGTCCTGATGTAGGACGGACAGATGGTATTATATGAGTCACAAAAATTTAATGAGCATGAATAGGACTACCCGACACATGATCTTGAGCTAGCAGCGATCATGCATGCATTAAAGATGTGGAGGCATTATCTTCTTGGCGGGAGGTTTGTACTGATGAGTGATCACATTGGGTTGACGTATTTGTTTGACCAACCAAATCTAAATGCCTGATAGGTTAGATGGTCAGCCTTAATCAATGAGTTTGACTTCGAGATAAGTTATATCAAAGGAAAGGAGAACAAGGTGGCAGATGCTCTTAAAATGTAGGTACAAGAAAATATCTTCGCGTCTATGAGCTCCTATGGGATAGACTTACAGGATAGAATCTTGCAGGCGAGACAACAGGATGTCAAGTATATGGAGATAATGCACATGTTGCAACGAAGTATAGGTACAGGTAAAAGTAGTAGTATATGTATAGGTACATGTAGTAGTACAAGTACATGTACATATAGTGGTACAGGTACAGGTGCATAGGATATGGATTATTTTCTTAAAACAGATGGATTGGTCAGATTCATAGACAAGATATATGTGCCAAATAGTAGTGAGCTCAAGAAGGTGATATTGAGGGAGTTTCACGCAAAACCATATGTTGGCTCACTAAGATGTCTTTTTAGAGGCAATCTTAATCCCTACATTAGTTGTCAACTCGAGATAAGTCTTTTTATCTCAAGTGTGCCAGCACAGTATATGTAGTGAATGTAGAGGTTATCTAATGATGAATTGTTGCAATCACTAATTGCTAGTTCTTCAATTCAATTCACACAATTCTGGAAAGAACTGTCTATGGAAGAAACACTCTTAACACACTGCAATTCTATGCAACTTTTTCTGAAATCAATTGAACCTGAATGCAAATAAGAATTACACTTGGAATTGTTCAAATAAACTTAAGGCTAACATTCTCAACCAAGTAAAGAAACTATAACTATCTAACAACACTATTAATATATAACAACCCAAATCAACTTGCAATTCCCAATTGAACAACAACAGTGATTGAACAGCAATCGGTAACTAAACAACAATCAGTAATTGAACAACAAATAGCGATAAAGGTTTCCTAAATAGAAAACAATCTATATTGCAATCTATAGAAGTTAATCAGTATTATCTCCAAGATCTATGATAACATCTATTCAAATGAACATCAATCTACTATCAACACTAATTCACTCATTCCAATCAAAGCGCTACTTAAGTATGTCACATAGCTTCACTCTGAATCTAATTGAATAGCAATATGAATCAATATCACAAACCTTTACAATAATGAAGTAACTGAACATTGAATCAATAGTAAAGATTAAATATAAAAACTATAACACAAAGGAGCAGTAGAACTTCTTGTGACTGGGCCCAGAGTCACCAGAAGCCTCTGCTTAATAAGAACTTAGAATATGAAGATGTATCAAACGCAACCTCCTTTCATTAATTGCAAGTAACAGCTGATAGAGTCACTGATATAACAACGTATGTGTTTTCAGAAATAATAATTACATATTATCGAATTCTGAACTATATCTAATTGCCTTTTGGCCCTATTATAACATAAAAGAGTAACTGGATAAAATCGAACCCTCAGGCTCAGGGGATCCTGAGGATTTCACAATATATAATCTGATCATGTGATAAAATAGCATTGTTCGAACTGATCTCCCGCTTTTTTGTCTACCAAGACGTTGTAGCTTTTCCCTTTTATGGCCTCGTGTTGTTCTGTCAACTAGACAACTTTTTCCCAATCCACATCTCTGCACACAAAAATAGCAAAAAATTAGTTTCTTGTACTAGATTTGCCTATTCTATCACCAAATGCTTTCATCCAACTTTAGCCGATATTTTCCTCATTTTAATCTATAAACGGATATAATCGTATAAGGATGAATGGTAAATGAAGCATTTTACGAAGATAAATGATACCTTATTCTTGTCCCAACATACTCCCCAACTTACCTTGTTGCACATCCTCGTGCAAGTGAATAGTTTAGATGCAACTGAGTTAGGGAATAAGTAGGATATACTTCCTCCTTGTAATTCCTAAAACCATTTTTTTGCTTAAAGAAAGCGAAAGCCTCGGTTACCTCATGATCCTTCAAGTTATAGTCACTGTGGTATTCATCAGGAGGATACCATATGATTGGGGTTTTGTAACGACATCCTATCCAATCTGGCCCCATTGTTAAAATCATATTACTATATTTATAAAAACGAGAAGAGGCAGGTTGGAAGTTTCGATATCCAAATGGCTCTCGGCCCCTCACAATATTACTGGAAACTTCCCACCTCTGCCTTGATGCAAACTAGGCTTCTTCCTTAATGTCCTGGAAATATTCCTTTTCGGCCTGAATAATATTAGTATGGAGTGCCCCCAATTTGCTTACAACATTGTCTCACTGCATAAACTGTTTATGCCTGACAGATAGGAGTAATGGTCGTGTAGGCTCCCCTCTGACCCATAGGTCAATGCCATATTCACAGTCTTCTGAAAGTGTTGTCAGCCTTGGCCCATTTTAGCTGGTTGGCAGCGAATGAGAGGAAGGCCTGAAATTGGATGTCTCCTATAAAAGCGCCAGGGTGGTTGTCCCTGTCATCTTCTAAAACAAAATTATGCATATAGAGTTCACAAATGAGGTGTTGAACCTTCTCATCATGCTCTCTGAAGCATTTGATAAAGTCGGGAGTGGTTTTGATCTATACCGATTTACCAGCCTTAGCGGCCTTAACTTTTAATAGGAGGTATCTTTCCATGAGAAATAAGCATAATTTGTGGTGGGAGCTCGGTAAGAGAGGGTGTCTGAATAAAGAGAGCAGACATTCTCCATTTTCTCTCTAGTTTTTTGCAATTGACCCTTTAATCTTTCAACCTTCTTTTGCTCAGCCTTATACTGAGCAAAGGTCTCATCTTCAATCTTGGTAAGTGCTTCAAACTTGTTCCTTAACCCTTGATGTTCATGTAGAGGGACCATCTTTTCCTTGTGCTGAGCCAGTTCCTATTGAACCATCAGTAGCTCATTTTGCAATTTTTTGATGACGACCTCTCTTACCAAGGGGGTGTAAAGGGGTGTTTCATCTGTTTGGGCCTCTCCATCCTAGGTATTCATAGGGTCAGTCTGCATAGAAACTTCAGCTGCTTCTTGAATTATACAATCAACTCGAACATCTTCTTCAACATTTGTTTGGACAGCGGTATCCGCAATGCGGTCGTCCGTTTGAGTTCCCTGCGAAAAGATACAGGGGTCCTCAGTTTGCATGGCAGTGTTCTTCTATCATAGCTGGCTCAGTTTGGGTCTGTTTTGCACAGACCACAAGAAACTATGTCTGAGTCTCAACATCCTTCCCAAAACATTGTTTTGTTTGTGTTCCTGCAATTTCCATTTCCACTTTCAATTTCCTAGTTCTGGTTTCCTCTTTCAACCAATGTTTCAGCTGCTTGATTACTTGCTTCTTTTTTCTGTACTTTCTAAGCATATTTCTAAGCCTATCTCTGTAGGACTTCTCTACTCTAAGGCCTTCGTATGACAGTGGGTTAGTTGCATTATCCTCTATTTCCTGTACAGGCTATACTATGTCATCATCAAGGATGTTCCCAATTGGAACTGTGTCTTATGGTGGAATTTCTCCTTCTAACTCGTTGTTATTATGTATTTCATTTTCAGTAGATCCCAATGCAATGGTATTTCCTAAACAATTATCATTCTCAAGGTCTTCTCCTTGGTAGGCCTCGTCTGCAGGGGACTTCGAAAAGGGAATATCACTTGGTTGATTGGCATCTCTCAAGTTTTCATCTTCAGGGTTTCCTTCTACTGGGGAGTCCATTGGACCGGTGCCTATTGTTTTGAGTTTCTTTTCTGCTGGCTTCTTCTTCATGTACCTGGCTTCGAGGGGTGTTTGCATAGATGGAATTAACTCCCTCCATTCCTCCATGGCATTAGTGCATGGCTGGGTTTTCTCACGACCATGGTTGTCAGCAGGGACCGACTGGTCAAGTGTACAATTCTATTTTTCAATGTTCCCTAGCTATTCTCTACCTTCAGTAAACATTCCCATGCTTCCCAACACCCTGGTCACTTCCTCCTCATATTCTTGCAAAAGAAGGTCTTCCGGACTAAGAGAAGGTGTGCGGGGTGGTTCGGCTTCCTCTCCTTAGGTTGGGATGCGTCGTTGGGTTTTCACTTGCATAGAGCGTCGACGCTTTGCTGATTCTAAGGGTGCAAAGGGACTCTTTCTCTTTAGTGTTCTCTTTGGGCCTGGGGTTCTTGGCCCTTGCTGCTCTGTTTCCACATTTTTCGGGGGTGGAGCCAAGGTAGGATTTATGATACTATCCCATGTTAATTGTTGTTGGGCCAATCTATTTGTGATAATTAATTTAATTAACCCATGATGGTTGACTACACTATGTGGGTCCTTGGTTGTCCTTACCCGTCAGGTGACATCGTGTAATAGGGAATTCAGATAAAATGGTAAATTAACTTAAATTATTTGCTTTAAAATTCTAGAAGTTTTGGTTGTCAGGGCTTTACCACATCATATCGGTCATGGCAGGTGATGCATCTTTGAACGATGACCACCATTTCTTGCCACGGTTGCTGTAGCGCCGAAGGATTAATTCCTTTCCTTGTTCTTACCAGCCGCTCGCCCGGATCCTGGAATACTTCAATTGTGTTGTATAAAAGGACGCGTTTATCTGCCCATTTCGCCCCTTCTACCAGAAGGCCGGTGACTTCATATAGGACTTCTTCAGAAACCATCATGCTTATACCTTTTACCATTGTGCTACCATTCTATAGATTTTGCAGAAATTCCAGTGTTAACTCCTGATGAAATCCCTGCAATCTGTTTAAACACTGCAGCCAGCTAGTGCGTTAAAGGATTTTGTGAGCTTGATCCGACACCATTAGCACTGGAGGTTCACTCCGGATAGCTCTTCAGCCCATGGCTGTTGCACCTGAGGCTGGTTCACCTGTATGCAATTATGTTTTACCTTTGTAATTCAAGACAGCATCAATCTATGTTTCAGCAATTAACATGGAAATGACGTTATTTGGACAATTATTATCATTTTTAGTTAATTTATTTGTCCTTTCAGCCATACTTAACGCAGAATCACAAGTTTGCATACCCACCATAATGGTTGCCATTCTTCATCCAATCGAAATTTCTTGCTAATTATTACACATTCATACTCATCATGCAATTCGTACTCTGGAGGTAATCCGAATGATTATCACACAGTTATACATAACTGTGATACGTGTCATGCATACGCAGGCCATCCACCCTCTGATGAGAAAAGGGTGTCCACGTCCTTTCAGCACACGAAAAGAAAGAAAATATACTAATGAGAAATAAATGCCAACAACCAATCTAAAAACACAGCATGAAAATCAGTAAAGCATTTAAGCAATATTCGTCGTCAGAAGTGAATTGGCCAAATAAAATAAAAACAACAATTTTAAGTCATTATGTTAAAGATCTTCTCCGTGAGCGGAATTAATCACATCACTATAATCGGTGGTATGTGTTAATGACTGTCATTTAATGATTGGGCGTATGGAATATAATGAACATAGATTAAAGTCACCATGCTATTAGGCTTGTAAAAGTGCTACTTAAATGGAAATTCTCGTTAGAAATAAATCCATAGGTGATAATAGCTAGGTGACATATGGCAATATAAGATGATACTCCAATACCACAAGCAAAGCCACTGCTACCAACAAGCATTCATAGCCTCGGAAGGGTTGTTTTTTAACCCCCCCCCAAATGAGCCAGAGTCCTTCTTACAGTTAATTCTTCTTTTCTTCGTCATAAAGAGACCACCATGCTGGCATGGTGACCAGATAACCATAGTGCCACTCACCAGGGTGTAACAAAGTGATCAGGTTGGCTCGTGATGAGACCCCATATTCTTCTGACATATTAATTATCAAGAAGGTCATTGCCTTGGTTTGGTATCCAAATTGGAATCTCACCTGTTACATCCTTATGATCATGGTTGTTTGGCTCGTGATGAGACCCCCTATCCTCTTTAGACAATGTTTTAAGCATTTTGATATTTTATTTTTCTTTTGGAATTCTTATTGTAGAAAAAGGGAGGCTCATTTGCTCCTTAAGAGTCAAGGATGGTGTAAGAAGTAAAAAGATACCAATGAAAGTGTTATACTCTTATCCCCTTATCATTATACCAATGAGTTTTATCCATTTGGGAGTATAACCATAAGCCAACATGGATTAAGGATAATGAATCATTTCATGATGTGTCCAAAAGAAAATATGTTCAGGCAATGATTGTAAAGATACACCATATTAGCTTATGGATAAAGATAACCATCAAAAGGCTTTTATAAGTCATAATGATATTATTATTACCATTTTTCTTTAGAAGAGGCACAAATTGACTCAAATGGTGCTTATTTGAAATACAAAAGAAGAAGAGAAAATGGCATAATGATCAAGGAAAAAAATAAGAAAAAATCACAATTTAGCTTCTTAAAAGGTGTTGTTCAATCGATTGAATGCCAATCGTTCAATCGTTTGAACGGAAAAATCAAGATAGAAAATGAAAAGTGTTGTTCAATCGATTGAATGGCAATCGTTCAATCGTTTGCACAGCGAAATCAATCAAAAACAAAAAGTGTTGTTCAATCAATTGAACGACAGGCGTTCAATTGCTCGAATGACAAAATCAAAATAAAAACAAAATGTGTTGTTCAATCAATTGAACGAAATTTGTTCAATTGTTTGAACAGTGAAAACAAATGAAAACAAATTGTGTTGTTCAATCAATTGAACAGCAGTCGTTCACTAGTTCGAACAGCGAAAATAAATGAAAATTAATTGTGTTGTTCAATCAATTGAACGTCAATCATTCAATGGTTTGAATGGTGAAAAACAAAAAGGAAAGTATGTTGTTCAATCAATTGAACAGAAATCATTCAATTGTTTGGGCTGCAAAAACAAAAATAGGAAAATGTGTTGTTCAATCAATTGAATGACAGTCGTTCAATAGTTTCAACAGTGAAAGACAAGAAAGGAAAATGTGATGTTCAATCAATTGAATGGCAATCGTTCAATTGTTTGAACAACGAAATACAAAAAAAGAAAATGTGTTGTTCAATCAATTGAACGAAAAACGTTCAATTTTTTGAACAACGAAATACAAAAAGAACAAAATGTGTTGTTCAATCAATTGAACGGTAAACATTCAATTGTTTGAACAACGAAAACAAAGAAGAAAATGTGATGTTCAATTAATTGAATGGCAGACGTTCAATTGTTTGAACAACAAAAACAAAAAGAAAATGTGTTTTTCAATCAATTGAACGGAAGACATTCAATTGTTTGAACAGCAAAAACAAAAAAGGCAATGTGTTGTTCAATCAATTCAACGGCAGACATTCAATTGTTTGAACAGCAAAAACAAAAAAGAAAATGTGTTGTTCAATCAATTGAATGACAAACGTTCAATTGTTTGAATCATCAAAAAAAAAAAAATGTGTTGTTCAATCAGTTGAATGACAAACGTTCAATTGTTTGAATCAGCAAAAACAAAAACAAAATGTGTTGTTCAATCAATTGAATGGCAAACGTTCAATTGTTTGAATAACAAAAACAAAAATAAAATGTGTTGTTCAATCAATTGAACAGCAAATGTTCAATTGTTTGAACAACAAAAACAAAGAAGAAATGTGTTGTTCAATCAATTGAACGGCAAACGTTCAATTGTTTGAACAACAAAAACAAAGAAGAAATGTGTTGTTCAATCACTTGAACAACAGATGTTCAATTGTTTGAATCAGCAAAAACAAAAATAAAATGTGTTGTTTAATCAATTTAACGACAAACGTTCAATTGTTTGAATCAGAAAAAACAAAAAGAAAATGTGTTGTTCAATCAAATGAACGGTAAACGTTCAATTGTTTGAACAGCAAAAAACAAAAAGAAAATGTGTTGTTCAATCAATTGAACGGCAAACGTTCAATTATTTGAACAAAAACAAAAATAAAATATGTTGTTCAATCAATTCAACAAAAAACGTTCAATTGTTTGAACAACAAAAACAAAAAAGAAAACGTGATGTTCAATCAATTGAACAGCAAATGTTCAATTGTTTGAACAGCAAAAAACAAAAAGAGGAAAATGAAACTTCCTAAAAAAAATCATATTTACATGGTGATGCCTACAAAGGTATGCACGTTATTTACAATTTCTCAAGCAATTTCAATTTTTTAAAGGAAAATCTCATGGATTATCATTCCCTGCAGCTAGAATTTGCATGGAGGGGTCCTCGCATACCTGCTCGCAAAAAGACTCCTTGGTAAGAAATTGATGATAGAGGCACACTCAATGCCTGTTTACCTTAAAATAATGGTCGATTCCATCTATGGTAGTCAAGGTAAGAGTACCATTATTATGTACTTCTTGAATCTCATAAGGGTCAAGCCATCTTGTTTGCAACTTGCCCGAGAAGTCCTGGAATCTGGAATCGTACAGAAGTGCCCAATACCCTTTTTGAAATGTTTTCTTCTTGATAAGGTTGCCATGCCATTTTTCCCTTTACTGTTGGATTATTGCAATTTGTTGCAAAGCAAGCAATCGAGCCTCATCTAGTTCGTTAATAAGCTGAAGACGCTTGGTTTGGGATTCTGTTAAATCCATACCCACTTCATGGGCCATCCTTAGAGTCTTTATTTCAAATTTGATTAGAAAAATTGGTTCTTTACTAAACACAAGCTCGTATGGAGAGTATCCAGTAGTATTCCTCCAAGTCGTATGATAGGCCCACAAGGCCTCTAGCAGTCTAGCAACCCAATCTCATCAGTGTGTTGAGACTTTCTTGGTCAGAACCGCTTCTATAACCTTATTGGTGCTTTAGACCTGCCTGTTCACCTACAAGTGATACAAAGAAGTGATCTTGTGCGTAATATGATGGTTTCTGAGAGTGGCAGTAATCTTGTGCCTTGTGAATTGCTTTCCCCCATCTGTGATCACTTCTCGTGGTAATCCATACCACACAAATAGCCCAAAAAGGAATTTAATCATTACTTCCTCTATGGCTCTTGGTAAATCTAATGTTTCCACCCATTTTGTCACATAATTCGTGGCTACTAGTATGTAGGCCTTCTGATTGGATGGCGGATGGAATGGAATTACAAAGTCCAATGCCCAACACTCGAAGGGTTCTATGACTAATTGGGGCTGCATAGGCATTTCATCAGATTGGCTAGGCTGGCCCATCCTTTGGCAACTATCGCAAGCCTGGGCATATTTTTTATCATCCTAAAAATAATGGGCCAATAATAGCCCATTTGTAATACCTTTTGTCCTGTCCTTTAATCTGTGAAATGTCCCCCACAGGGTTCGTCATGGCAAGCCTTCAGAATGTCATGGATATCATCCTCGCAGATACATCTACGTATACACATGTCGGCCCCTGTATGCAAAAGATATCCACCTATCCAAGAGAACCAGGCACTACGCTAAACAATCACTTTTCTTTCTCTTCTCGTTAAATGTTTAGGTAGCTTCCCTACTACCAGATAATTTGACACATCTGCATACCACAACGTCTTAACTGCCACGGAAAACAGGTGTTCATCCGGAAATTGGTCATCTACTGCTAGTGGATCATTAACCTTCAGGATTCGAGATAGAAAATCAGCAACTGGATTTTCCTTCCATGGACGATCTTTAATGGTAATGTCGAACTCCTACAAAAGGAATAGCCACCATGTTACTTGACCATTTCTGATTGGTTTATTAGCTAGATACCGAATGGTAGAGTGATCAGTGTACACAAAGACTTGGTAGTCATTTATATAGTGTCTAAATTTTTTTATTGCATAAATAACATCTAAGAATTCTTTTTCTATCACTGTATAATTAAATTCTGCAGAAGTGAGATTTTTTCTAATATAGTATATAACATAAAGTTTATTGTCCTCCTCCTAGCCGAGGACAGTGCCTATAGCTACATATGATGTGTCTATGGAGATATGGAAAGGCAGCTCCCAATTTGCTCCACGTAATATCGCTATTGAGACTAGTTTCTTCAAACTTGAAAAAGTTGTGTCACACTTGTCAGACCAACTGAAAATCAACATTTCCAGTTAGAGCATATAAGGGTGCCACAATCTGTGAAAAAATCTTGATAAACCTATGATAATAACCTACATATCCCAGAAATCTACGTACCTATGTTTGAGTGCAAGGGGTAGGCAGTAAAAGAATTACTTGTATTTTTGTTGGATCTATCTGTATTCCTGCTGCAGAGATGTAATGTCCCATGATCATGCCCTCGGTCATTATCATGTGACACTTGACATTGCTTAAACATAACCTGGTAGCGATACATCATTCTAAGTCCTTTTCTAGCATTTGCAATGCTTGATCAAAATCATCCCCATATGGAGTAAAGTCATCCATATATACCTCTAGTCCTTCATTTATTAGATAGGTAAAGATGTTGAGTATAGCTCTCTAGAACGTGGTTGGGGCATTACACAAGCCAAATGGCAATACCCTGTATGCGAATGTGCCCCAGGGACAGGTGAAGGTTGTTTTATCCTGGTCTTCAGGGGAAACTTGAATTTGATTGTAACTGCTGAAGCTGTCTAAAAAGGAGAAGAGTTGCTTCCATACCAACGTATCAAGGACCTAATCAATGAATGGGAGGGGGAAGTGATCTTTCTGTATTGCCTTGTTTAGCTCCCGATAGTCTATACAAATACGCCATTTCCCATTTTTCTTAGGGATGAGCACCAATGGAGAGACCCATTTACTGTTTGAGATAGGATAAATAAATTTTACATCCAGCAACTTCTGGAATTCCTCTTTCATGATATCCTTGAGGTGTGGGTTCAACCTCCGTTGAGGCTACCAGATGGGTCAAGAATCCTTCTCTGTATAAATGTGTTGTTTACATAGTTGTGGGTCAATCACTTTCATATCAAGATAATCCCAGGGAAAAGCCCCTTTATTTTTTTGTAATACCTAGATAGGCTTTCGCTTTTGTTCTCTATCTAGATTATCACTGATATTTATAACTTTTCTTGGCTTGATCTCAATTGGTTTGTTGTTATGAACAATAGTCGTCTGAATATATTGGTCGTCTATATCCTTCAGGGGATCCTCCATGGCTTTGTTATCAAGGATTTCTTTCAACATCTGACATTGTACATTATTCACATTAACTAGCTGATTTATAAAATTGTTGATAACATTGTCTTCAGTCTGATCTTTAAATTCCAATGCCTCCACTACTATGAGTGGTGAATGGATGCTCTCTTCCAGGTATGTTGGTGGCTACTTACATATTTTTACAATGGGAAAACTTGGCCTAGCAAGAGGATATAACACCAGATTTTTTACAGCATCCCCCTTTGTAATAGTCATGATGCCTTCTCAGCAGCCAATATATGCATCAACTGTTGCCAGCCAAGGTCAGCCCAGAATCAAAGGATGCCCATACAACCTACTCCTTGGGTTTATAACCAGGAAATATACTGGATATTCCCATGAGTCAACAAAAATTATGATGTCTTGTAAAGTCCCTTTTAGTCTTACCACCGATCGGTCAGCAAGTTCTAATAAAGTGGTGGTCGGTTTCAGGGTTGTAATACCAAGTTCTTGACAAGTTTCTATTGTTAATATGTTAATGGCGACTCCTAGATCAACTAGTGTATTTGGAAAAGAGTGGTCATATATCTAAATTATTACTATGGGGTTTCTAGGATCTTCATACTTTATTGGAGTTTCCTCTCCCAAGATTAAATCAGATAAGGTTCGTATAACATGGATAGTGAGTCAAGTTTTTACCTTCCTCACAGGCTTCCCTACACACAATTCTTTGATTTTTTTGGCATAGATGGGAATGTCTTGAATGGCTTGGAGGAGAAGGATCTTAATACACAATTTTTTTAGTTCCCCTACAAGGTCGAAATCAGGGTAGGCGATCAGTTTAGGTATCATTAGTCTTTTGGGAATGAAGGAGAAGTGACTATAAGTTTTTTAGGGTCATCATGTTAATCTGTTTCTTACCCTTGCCTTGGTTCAGTATTATTTACAGGCGGTGCAATATGTATAGGTGATGGAATATGTACAGGTGGAGTTATATTTTCAATTGAAGGCTGGTCCCTATTTTCCTCAGGGGTGATGACACGTCCTGACCTCAATCTGAGCTCATTACATTATTTCTGCTCAATCTCATACTCTGGGTTTTCAATAATCTATACCAACTGGATTGGTCTGTTATTAGGATTCAGGTTTCGCTGAGCTGGTAACTGTGACCACAGAAGAGGTTGAGAATTATGTTATAATGTATAAGGAGTTGTCAGTGCAGGTTGAGGCTGAGGGCCTGTCCCCATAGGTACATTAGATATCCCTAGAGGTCACTGCCAATTTGTAGACCAATTCGTATTTTGAGAGGTGGAAGCAAGCCACTAGGATTGATAGGGATTGTCTTTCCAAACAGGAGTAAAAGGAGAATTCGGCCAGCCATTTCCCGGAAAAGATTGTGTTGGCCAGGATGTCATAGAGAATGGCAGGCTCTACCAATTTGGGTACGGTGATTTGCCTTGCCAGGCTTCCCCAAGGTTCTATTATTGATTAAATTGCGAAGAAGGAAAGAATTGGGGTGCGTCTTGTGACAAACCTGTAGGTTTAGCTTGCCATTGTCAACGCTAGTTCATCAGATATATCAATTCGATTTCTTCCTCTGCTTCTTTGAATACTACTTTTGGCCCGGGTAATGATGGACACTGTTTAGTGTCGTGATATTTAGTACATATGGCGCACGTCTGAACCATGTCTAATAGGAATTCCCGTTGGTTGTGCTTCTTTCGACAATGTGGGAAGAAGATGGCCAAATTTTGTTATGCTAAAGCCTGTTTTTGTTTAGCCCCTAGGACGTCCCGCTGTGTTGTAAGAGTTCCCAGGATGTCCGTCTTAAAATCTTCCAGGAGGTTATCGATCTCCATCCGTGTTACACCTCCACTATGTGGTTTACTTCCTCTGCTCATGGGATCTTGGCTTCCTACTCCTATGTGTGGGCTTCCCCACGAACACCTGATACACAAATGAATAATTTCATCATAATCTTCCTGAGAAATATCTCCTTTTCCCATTAAGTTTAGAGTTTCTACCCATTCCTCTTTCATTCCTTTAATTAAGATAGCTCTTAGGACTTATTTTGGTAGGGCAGTGTGTGGAGACCTCTGCAAATTATAATTAAACCATTCTACATATTCTTATAGTGTTTCATTATCTTTTGCAGTCATCTTGAAAATCTCATCTTTCAGTTCCCTAGTTTTACAAAAGTCCTGGTATCTTTTGAGGAAGGAGGTTTTCATTTCATCCCAAGAATTGATGGTTCACCCACCTAGACCCATAAACCATCTTAGAGTTGCCCCTTTCGGAGTGGAAGGGAATAGTTTTAGGTTTTAGGGGTCGGTGGTATAGTCATACCCTCTACAGAGGACATCAAACTCAAACAGGAAAGCATCAGTATCCTCTATGATCATCCCATGGAAGGTTTGGATGCTCTGCAGAGGAATAGCCTTCATAGGAGCATTGGCTAACTGGTCAACTATGGGTTACTCTAATGTTGAGGTTTGACCTTGGGGTGGTTGATCTACCATTTTATCAATCATCTAAAAACGAGATCTTAGACAATTATTAAGGTATTAAAGACTCATGTGCATGGATTTGCCTATGTTACTTTGTGCAATGGATCGATAAGATTGTGAAATACATAGACATTGAAGCAGTTAAAGAACATAATAGAAAACCACATATAAACACAACAAGTTTAATAAGGAGTTCACCCAACACTCTTGGGCTACGTCTCCTGGTCCAGCCTTCAGTGGTGACCTCTCTATTATGTCTTCAGAAGCAGAGTTTTTACAAAAGTGAGCTCAATTTGAGCCTCACACAATAGATACAAAACAACAAGGCTTCACTTGGATCCCCCAAGTCTTTCTGAGTACACAGACTCTCCTCACTGACTCGCTATCTTTGTTTGTTCTCTTTCTCAACACTGCGTGTCTCTGTCTTCTGTCTTCTATGGCTTTAAATCCAATTGGTGTTGTCTGTTCGTTTCTCCTTCTCAGGCTCTCTGGATCCCGGCCTCTATTCGCTCAAATCCCCCTCTAAGCGTTAGTAATCATTGCTAAAGGCCTTCAGGGATGGTAGTCACCTGTTCTGTAACAGAATAGTCCATTGATGCCTTTGAAATCCCAAAAATGATCGTTCTCTATTTACATAGAGAAATACACGTAAAACTATGAAAATACACTAATCTATCATTTATTGGATTTGAAATGTTATAAATTCTGCCTTATAACTCCTATCAGGTCTATGTTTATATCGCTTACCGCATCTCCACCATTGATCTGAGAGATCTAGATCCAATGGCTGAGGTTCATTTCAGGCGTCTCATACGTACGGGGGCTAACCATCAAGAAAGGGTGGTTTTCTCTTTTAGCGCCTGGACACGTGGCAGCAAGTGTATGGGTTCGAGCAGAGCCCGGCAAAAACCACTTACCGCCTATGGCCCGCCCAAAATCCCGCTTGTTTTGTGATTTCCCTTTGTATTTGAAAAATACATTAAAACATTGAAAATCCCACAAAATGGCTCATATCGGACTTGAAATAATATACAACTGCATTAATAAACCCTTTCGGTTTTGGTTTCATTGCATCGAAGCTTTATCCTTTGTATTTTGTTTATTTAACGAAACGCGAAATACAAAGGAAAATGTTGTTTTCTGGATCTCAATATATATATATAATATCATCTATATTTCCATCAGGTCCAACTATCGCGAATCATATTTATATCAGCCCCGCTCCATTGAAATGCTCCGATTCGATATTGCGATGCGATTGATCACAATCGCATATCACATAGTCCCTAGGCCGTTTGTAATCGCCAATAATTAGCCATTCATGCAGCCCTTGCTTTGTTTTGAAAGTAGTCTTCCATGCATCTTGTTCTGCAACTCTGACCTAATGGTAGCCACTACGCAATTCCAACTTGAAAAAGTATACAGCTTCTTTCAATTGATCTAATAGATCATCTATGCGAGGAAGAGGATAAGGATTTTTTATCATTATTTTATTCAGTGCTCTATAATCAATGCACATTCTCCACAAACCATCTTTCTTTCTCACCAACACAAATGGAGATCCACATGGTGATGTGCTTGGTCTGATGAACTCTTTATCGAGTAGCTCCTGTACTTGATTCTTGATCTCTGCATTCTCTAAAGCAGATAACCTATACATTCCTATGTTAGGCAATGGAGCATCTGGCTGCAAATGAATATCATGCACTATTTCCCTTTTGGGTGGGAAACCTTTAGGTTCTTGAAATAGGATATCATATTCTGAAACAACCTTTTCTAAATCAGCTTTATGTTTAGCATCATAGCCTTCAAATGCATTGGTTTTATCAGGGGTCTTTTCCTTTACAACCATTAGTAAAAATTGTTTGCATGAATTTACAATTCTTTTCATCTGCCCTGAGTTTATATGAGTGTAGTTATTTTTGAGCCGATGAGCTCTTACAATATATTCTATTCCATCTTTTGTGAGTTGATGCTTATTTTCAGTTCTATAGAAAATAGCTTTTCTATCATACAAGTAAGGACTTCCTAAAACAATACCACATATATCTAAGGGAACTATATCTAACTCAACCTCATCTACAAATGTTGACCCAAAAGCAAACCTAAGTTTACATTGTCTAGTCACTTCTAGCTTTGCTTTATCACATACCCAACCTAATGGATATGGCTTCTTGTGAGGTGTGGTTAGTAGTCCCAACTTCTTAACAATTGCTTCAGAAATCAAGTTTACTTGTGAACCACTATCAAATAAAGTATCAATCTTTTGGTGCTTGGAAATAACTATAATATGAAAAATCTCATGCCTTTTCCTCTCATTATATTCATTAGCAATAAACTGTACAGAATTACTAGTAGATGCTTCAGAATTTTTGCCTTTTATACCTGTGGTTGTGACTGTTGTTTCATCACCTGAGTCTGACCCCAAATATTTCTGAATAGTAACAGCAGTCTTCTTCTTCTTACCATCGAACTTCTTGGGTTTCAGCTCCTGATGCAAAGACCAGTAGTGTTCATCATCATGTCCATCCTTCTTGCAGTGAGTGCATGAAGGTTTGTCTTTCTGTACAGTGTTTGTCTTCCTCTCCTTTCATTTTTGCTTCTTCTTTTCTTTGTTCTTGCTTGCAGTGGCTTTTGATGATCCCCCAATCTCTGGGTTCACATTCTTTCCTCTAGCCTCTAGATGTGTAGCCTGAACTGATACCTTATCTATGCTAGTAGGGTTAAATATGAGAATGGTGTGCCTAAAATAGCTATGCAGACCACCTATATACTTCAGCAAAGTTTCAGGTGAGTCTAGAGAAATGCCTAGAATTAAAGCTCTTTTTCTAAATTCCTTGGTATAGCTTTGTACACTTTGCCCCTTTAATTGGCGAAGAGTTTTCCAACTCATCATTGCTTGCTGCATATAAGCTAGTGGATAGAATTTTTTTTTTAATGACATAAACAAATTCACTCCAGGTAGAAATAATTTTATCGTGATTCTTCAAATCAGCTTGTGTCCTGCCTTTCCACCACACTAGGGCAGTTCCTCCAAGGTGAAGGTTGGCCAGCTGAATCTTTCTCCTTTCTGAATCGATGTTCTACACCCTACAATATACATCAATCTGTCTAATCCAGTTATCTAGCTTTTCTGCATTTAATTCTCCATCATATATTGGAAAATCAAATTTTACATCTAATTTAATCAAAGATGTTTTCTTCTTTTTATTTTCAGGGCTA
>APFE031518002.1:3645-30079 GCA_000404065.3 Pinus taeda
TCTTTGAAAGAACTAAACGATCCCGGATTGACTTAATAATGTGGAATAATTGGTGGTGTGAGAGACCCTAGTTATAGACCTACATAGATTTATTGTACATAGATTGAGCCTTTGCATAGATTGATTGTACATGGGTGTCATGTTCAGGGCTTCTCTTATTCTTTGAGGAGAGTGGTACTCTCTTATCTTTAAATTGTATGTCAATGTGTTCCATCTCCTCGGGAAATATTGCATGTTTTCATTCCCTAACAACTTGAACATGTCCCAGAAATCTGAAATTTATTTCTTTGGGTAGCAAGATACCTAGGTGCAAGCTGATGATCATTTGCAATTAAATTATCTATATTGATGAGGGCCATTGGATTGGACTGCTTAGCTCTGATAATAAGAGGTTTTGTTTGTTCTCTTCCTAATATCTTCTTCATTTCTGCAACCCTTGCTTCCTCATGGTTCATCCATGATGCTAAAGTGATCAACTGTAAATCCCCTAGCTTGGCATTAGGGTCCCATACATTCATGTATGTTAAGGCCATGGTATGCAAATAAAACACAGACATCTTGGCCATGTCTTACAATGTACTTTGATCACAAAGATCAATGAACTATCTATAATCCTAAAATGGCATAGTTCTTCTCTGTACCAAGGTCTTGATTTGGAACTGCAACCACTGTTCCTTAAGGTATAAGGCATAGGATTTATCTGGAATCTTGCACTATATTGCTTCCAAATTGAGACTAGCCATGGATGCCAATTTATTCTCTCTTTCTTGCAGTTGTACTCTCAACCATGCATTTTCTATATCTAATTGATTTCTCATTATGGCCTCTCTGTCTCTCAAGCTACTTAGTTCTTTGCCCATCTCCTTGATCTTTTCCTCCATGTGACCAATGTCCTCCACCCCCTTGGACTTTGCAATCTTCATCCATCTATGAGTTCTGGCTCTCTCCTTCTCAAGCTCAAAGAATAATGGAATAACAATTTTTTGTGGAATGACCCTACCCCCTTCAATAAATCTGTAGTAGGAGTCAAGGCTAGGTTAGGGGCTAGGTTCCCTTCACTCTGGGTCATCTTCTTTAGTTTTTTTATGTAGGCTTCCCTTCTTATCCAATTTTTGAGTCTCCTGTAGGTTTAGCAGAGTCTCCTGTAGGAATGCTTCTACTTCATATAGGTCCTGCTATGTATCTTGTAGGGTTTCTTTTCCTTTTGATGAGGTGGATCTAGTTATAGACCTTCTCACATTGATGATAGGAGACTTAAGAGGAGGCATTTTCTCCTATTGTTTAGGTGAGTCCTCAATTACAATTGGAATTTTGGCTGGAGTTTGGGGTTTCCCCTGCCTTATCCTTATGCTTTTCCTTGTTCTGAAATGTAAGGGGGTCTGCCTTTGTCTTTTTCCTTTTTGTTTGATAGGGGTTCTAAGAGTAGTGAGGGAAGTTTCTATTTCTCTCTCAGTGGGTTCTGGAGACACCCTATTTGACTCCTCCTTGTCTTTTTCCTCCTCGTTTCCATTTCCCTTTTCCTCTATGTTTTTCCCCTCTTCTCCTCCTTCTAGATCCTCATTTTGTTTGTCAGTCTCCTCCTTGACATATTCCTTTGTTTCCTCATCACCTTCCTTCTCTTTCTCCTCTTCTTCCTCCTCATTTGTCTCATCTTCATCCCTCTATGTTTCTTCTCTATCTATTTTAGTTTCTTCCTCATACTTTTCACTGACAGTAGGACTAATGTGATATGTGAGGGCTTTGATATCCTCCTGTTTCTGCATGTCTCTGAAAAATTCCCATTGGATAGGAATTCTGAGGTTGTGGAGGGCATCTTCTATGATGATTCTAATTAATTCATGGTGAGCTAATTGGTGGTGGTTTCCCTCCTGCACCTTTATGCTTGTATCTATTAGTGATTGCAAAAGGAGGTACGGTATGTTGAACCTATGGTGAAGAGGTGTTTTTGCTCCAAAATTCAATTCTTCAACAAGCCTAAAGTGATACCCAAAAACCACACTATACCTACCCTCACGTGATATGTATTTGATAAGGTGGTATCTCACCTCATTCCAGGGGTATGGTAGGCTTTCTCTCCATACCCCATTTTTTTCCTCAATGGGTTCTTCTCCCTCTAAAAAGAAATTCTTCTTGGTAATCTGGTTATCTCCCTTGTCTTCCTTTCTCCAAGGCACTCCTAAGGGAAGTCTGGTAATTATACTTATGGGTTTAGGGGTGAGCTCTTTGGAGAGGCCTCTCACCATAACAATGGCATGGATTATGGTCAGTGGAATGAGGGAGAAAGAAAAATCTCGGGCCACTTCATCATCATACCCACTTAATTTTTCAAAATACCCCATCCAATTATGCCTTGTGAAGATTTCTAATAGCTGAGGGTGTTGGTGGATTCTCATAGTTTTAATGGTCTCCCTTCGATTAAACCCCCCTGTCATTTTGTTAGTGAATTTTGAGGAGCTGAGATGGTTGACAGAATTTTTGAATCCATAAGTGAATAACTGAAAGAACTGTGGAGACAATTCCCTTACACAACTGCCAACTTCACTCAATACTAGGTGATTTCTTGTTTAATTCAGTTTTAAAAGTGGAAGTAATTATAGATCCTACCTCCTCATAGTATGTGTTGTAGCCAACCCCCGGTGTTTTCCCCTCTAAAACTATTCTTGGCCAATCTTGTAGATTGTCTCTGTATCCTGTAGGATTCCTGTGCGATCCTATAGGATTTCCTGGTGCAGGAGATAGATGGAATTTTCCTCTTTTGTAGGTTGCCTGGGTATGAGAGTGAATTTTCTAGAGTGAGCCTTGAGGAAATGAATGCATGAGTGCATGGGGATCAACACATATTTCCTCTTATGTCCGAGTTATGTGAGGTGGTGTGCTGGCAGTAGAGGTGAATTTTCTATTTTTGGACCGTTGGTCCCCACTATCACCTCATCATTCGGCTCTCCTCGTACTCAACTCCCAGTTCATGCCTCTGTAGACTTAACTGCTTTTGTCCTTTTCCTCTCTTTCTTTGACTTTACTGCTGCAACGTGTGGGACAACGAACTGTTTTTTTTTTTCGACTGAACAAAGGTGGCAAAGTTAACTAGCCACCTTTCGCTTATAAACCAACTTACTCGTAACCTTTACATATTTTGACTACATTATGCAAATGAGAGACTGAAGCGAGATACTTACCTGTGGTGCTAATACCTTGTTGCAGTTGTTGAAGACTAGAGGTGCTTGTTGTGTGTTGGTTGAATGCTACTTTTCCTTCCTTTTTTATTGCTCTCTAATGATTCCTTTGATGTGTAGGCACCTGGTGTTGAAGATGATGGTGTTATTGCTGCTCTGGAGCTCCTTTTTCCCTTGGATCTTCATGCTGGAAGCTTGCTACTACTCATGATTTTTATTATGTGGGATAGGATGGCACAAGATTTCCTACAGAATGTCATGTAGCTTTTTCTTCCTCAAAATTCCTAATCATTTCTTCTACTGGGATCATGAGGATGATGACATGGATTGAGAGGAAGACTAGGAGTGTGGAGAATGAGAAATATTGAGGTGCTACCCCCTTTTACTCTTTGTTTCATTTTTTTTTGTGTTTTCTCTTGAATACTGTGAAAAATATATTTTTTGAAACTGATATTTTTTTATTTTTATTTTTTTATTTATTTATTTTTTTTTTTTTATTTATTTATTATTTTTTTTTTTTTATGGTGAATGCAGGGGAGATGAAAGTGAAGATAGGTATGGTAATGAAGTGGTGATGTAGGGATATTATTTGTTTTTTACATGACAGGTCATTTTCTCGCCCTAGAGTCACTTCCCTTAGGATTCCTGAGCCACTGTAATTCCTATAGGATCATCTTGTAGTTTTTTAGGGGATCCTGTAGTTTTACAAGGAATCCTGTAGAAAACACAACCCCCTTGTAAAATGAAGCAAAGGAGTGAAAAAAATGAAAGTAATGATGGAGTGATGAATGATGATGAATGGAAAAATAAAAATGTGAGTGAAATAGGTCCCTTTTTTATTCTCCTTTGTTCTTTGATCGTCCTCCTTGCTAACTTGAAAATAGAAATTTTCATCATTTCTCTCTCTCTCTCTCTCTTTTTGAATACAACGAGGCTGACTCTGAGAGGTTTTCATTCTAGATGTTTGCCCTGGGCACCCCAAGAGAGATTTTCACCGAGGGATCTTTTTATTTTCTCCTTTTTCTTTATTTATTATTTTTTTTTTTTACACCATTGGGCTGCCCCAAGAGGTTTTCAACCCAATAGTGGGACTTAGGCACCTCATGGAGGTGTTCGCCTGAGTCTTTATTTTTCCTTTTTTTTTCTTAGTGATTTGATGAGGTAGGAGCTGAAACTTTCTCCACCACCATCACTGTTTTATTGGTACCATCAATGAACTCTTTCTTTGATAATGGCCTCTTGTAAACTTTTAGTATGTGCCCATTAACAAGTAAAGGAATGGCCTCTGCATCTATGGTTCTGATTTGCACTGAACCATGATCATGACATTCCTCTATAACATAAGGCCCTAACCATATTGTCCTTAACTTGCCCTTAAAGTATTTATATCTAGAATCACATAACAAATCCCAATCACCTTCTTGAAATTGGTTATCCTTCATGTTCTTATCATGCCAGACCTTCCTCTGAAGTTGGGTTACCTATTTGTGCAAGAGGGCCTACATTCTAAACTCATCTAAACCATTCAATTGGAGAAATCTCTCTTTCTGCGCACTGTTGAGATATAGATCTAGTTGGGTTTCCATCCTTAATGTGTTATACTGAAACTCAATGGATAGCAGGGCATTTTTCCCATTGACTAGCTCATAGGGTGGTAATCCAGTGGTGGTCTTCCAGGTGGTATTATAGGCCCAAGTGGCCTCAACTAGTCTATCTGCCCAATCTTTCCTGTTGCTACTCACCACTTTGTTGAAGACGCTCGCCAACACTCTGTTGGTCACTTGCACTTGCCCATTAGCTTGTGGGTGGTAGGGAGTGGAGATCCTATGCTTGATCTTATGCTGGCTGAGCAAGTCTTCAATCATGTTGGAGGTAAACGGGTTGCCTTGATCAATGACCAACTTTCTATGGTACCCAAATTTGTAAAATACATTCTCCCTTAACAACTCAGCCACCTTCTCCTCTATTGTTGCCTTAATTTCCTTGGTTTCAACCCACTTAGTCAGATAGTAAGTGCACACATGTACTGGTTTTGCTTGGAAGGAGGGTCAATAGGTCCAATGAAGTCCATGCCCCACTTTTCAAATGGCTCAAAAGTCACTTGAGGCTACAAAGGAATTTCATGCCTTGGAGTAGGCTTTCCCATCCTGTGGCACCGATCACACTGACTAGTATATCTTTTCACATCCTGATGAAGAGTTGGCCTATAATAGCCCGCTTCTAACACTTTGAATGTTGTCCTCTTTGCTACAAAGCGACCTCCATAAGGCCCATCATGACAAGTCAAAAGGATGTCAAAGACTTCCTCCTCCCTCACACACCTTCTCAAGATTTGATCTAGGCCAAGTTTGAAGAGATTGCCCCTAATCCAAGTGAAGGGGGTGCTCTTCCTTATAATCTTGATTTTCTCTTTGGAGGACAAGTTCGGTGGGAACTATGCAGATATCAAGTAATTTTCTATGTCAGCAAACCATGGAGAGATAACTAAAATGGCGAACAAGTTCTCATTTGGTAACTGATCATCAACCATTCCCTCTTCACCTACAGGAAAAGTTAACCTAGACAAAAAGTTTGCAACAACATTTTCCTTACCAGACTTATAAAAAATAGTTAGATCAAACTACTGTAATTAAAGTAACCATGTTATAATACGAGCATTCACATCAGTTTTATTCATTAAATATTTGATTGCAGCATGGTCAATATGGAAAAATGTTTGATAGCGTGTAATATAATGCCTAAATTTGTTCAATGAATGCACAACAACCAGGAGCTCCTTTTCAGTCACTGTGTAGTTCATCTCGGCCTTTGATAGATTCTTACTGATAAAGTAAATGGCATAAGGCAATTTTTCATCTATTTGACCTAGGGCTGCTCCTATGGCTTTGTGTGAGGCATCAACAAGAATGTGAAAAGGAAGGGCCCAATTTGGGCCTCGGAGAATCGGTGCAGTGGTTAACTTGTTCTTCAGGATGTTCAAGGCCTCTTGATAGCTTTTTGACCATATAAACTCAGAGTCTTTGGCCAAAAACCCAAACAAAGGAGAGGCCAACTTGCTAAAGTCATTTATGAAGCTTTGGTAGTATCTAGCTAACCTTAGGAAACTTCTGACTTCTCTCTGCTTTTGAGAAGGTGGGCCGCTTTGGATGATAGCTATTTTGGTTGGGTCCACCTGCAATCCTTGCTGAGATATTGAATGACCTAGCACGGTCCCTGCAGTCATCAAGAATTCACATTTCTCAGGATTGAGAGAAAATTTCATTTCAATGCATTTGTGTAGTACCTTACCTAAGTTAGACAAAGCCTCCTCAAAATCACCCCCATAAGGTGTGAAATCATCCATATAGATTTCTACCGCATCATGGACTAACTCAGCAAAGATACTCAGGACTACTCTCTGAAAATTGGCAGGAGCATTGCATAAGCAAAAATGAAGGATCTGATAGGGAAAAGTGAACCAAGGACAAGTGAAGGTGGTTTTATCCTTGTCTTCTAGGCTAATCTAGATTTGATTGTACTAGCTAAATCCATCTAGGAAAGAGAAAACAAATTTCCCTAGCAGACCATCTAGCACTTGGTCAATGAAAGGTAGAGGGAAATGGTCCTTCTTTGTGGCTTTTTTCAACTCCCTGTAATCAACACAAATCATTCCCTTACCATTTTTCTTGGGAACTAACACCAAAGGAGAGACCCACTCACTGTCGGAGATAGGATAAATGAATACTGCATCTAGCAATTTTCGCAGTTCTTCTTTGACTATGTCTTCAAGAGCTGGATTCATCCTCCTTTGGGGTTGTCAGATTGGTTTGCAACCTTCTTTGATGTAAATTTGGTGAGTACACACTTATGGGTGTACTCCCTTCATTTCTTTGCAACTCCAAGTGAAGGCATCCAAATGTTCCTTTAGCATGTTGCACAACTTCTCCTCTTGGAGAAAAAAAAGAGATGGATTGATTTTCAAAGTTCTCTTAGGGATGAATTCTATGGTTTTGACATGGAGAGGATTGGAATTGGCCAAGTAGAGATAAATTGGATGGTTTTTCTGGGTTTCCTTTACTACTTCTTCTAGGGACAATGTACGGGGAGTTGGACTTTGGATTAGGTGTTTAATCAAATCATCTTCATCCTGTTGTTCGCCTCCCATGGTTGTTTCTAAAGTATACAATTAGGTAGAATAAACTTCATCTTCTTCCTCCTCTTCCAACCATAAAGGTAAATCATGTACTAGAGATGGTTGAGAAGGAGGGTATATGACTAACTGCTTGGACATACGCCCATTCTTGATGGTCATATTCCCAGCTTAATTGATGTAAGCATCGGAAGTGGCCAACCTGGGCCTCCCAAGGATGAGAGGGTAACCTAATAAACTTAGCCTTAGCCTGGAGAAAAAGGAAATATGTAGGGTACTCCCAAGAGTCAATGGAGACCACCACATCCTCCACAATCCCCTCAGGGGTCAATGTGGAGCAGTTTGCAAGTTGCAGGGTTGTTGTGGCAGGGTTGTTGTGGTGTTTCTCAATGAACCTTGGAGGTTGAGCTTGAGCATGGTGCCCTTGGTCATCACATTAATGGTAGCCCCAAGATCGATCAAAGTGTGTGGGACAATGGTGTCATTAATGTGCACATCTACTATAGGGCTTCCAAGGTCCAAATACTTTGGACAGATTACCTGCCCCTGAATTAAGTCGAACAATTGTCTAATGACATTAATGGTAGGGGCATCTCTTTTTCACCTCCCTGGATGCTTGAAATAATTCTCCTTAATCAACTTGTTGTAAATAGGTACATCCTTGATGGCTTGGAGAAGTGGAATCTTGACAAATAGGTTTTTCAATCCTCGCAGAAGTTCAGTCTCTTCTGGGGTAGGCTGGAGTGGTTGAGTTAATCTCTCGGGAAAGGGTGGATTTACTTTAAGAATTCTTTCCTCTCTTTCTTCTTCAACCTCCCTAGTTGGAGGTGGAGGTTGGTTATCCAGTAGAACTCTCCTAGATCTTAGGTTAATTTCTTGGATCTCCACAACATAAGTTGGATATGAGGTCTCTCCACTATATAGAGATGTGTCTGTCTGTTGTTCGGGTTTGGATTTGGCTAGGCAGGCATCTGGGGCTATTTAGGCGGAGTAGAGTGTAATAGCTGTGGTTGGGCAGGTGGTCAAGGCAATAAGATAGGAGCATTTTTGTACTAGGGGCACCACCTCTAGGGCGGTGCATTCCACTAAGGTTGTGGTAGAGCATATGGTTGAAATGACTGGCTGGCTGGCTGGGAATGACATTGAGATGCAAAGGACCAAGGAGGAGGCATAGACCAGGAAGGATGAGCATGGGGTCCCCATGAAGGTATGGATGTGGTCTGATTGGCATTGTAATATGCATGGGATGATCCTTGCATGCCCTGCAGGTATGGCCTAGGACCATGAGGTCTCCTTTGGTTTATGTAGCATAGTGGCTCATTGACCCCTTCATCTCCTTGATATATAGCTTTGAGTCTGGGTAAAGAAGGGAACTTGTCTGTGGAGTGGTTTTCTTCACAGATTGAGCAAATTTCAATAAAATTCAATGGAAATTCATTCCTAGGGTGCCTCTTGCTGCATCTAGGATAGAAACTGGCCAAGGTGTAGGTTTTAATCCCATATAGAAAGTACCTGCATATGAATTCTAAAACAAAGAAAATAAACAATGTGAGAGAATAACACATAAAACACATATACACAGATTTTCCCCTGGATCCCAAAATCGGGACAACCAGCTTGATTTTTCATTATGTTCCTTTCAATGTTACAATACATATTTATACATGCTGAAGCATCCAATACCACTGACTTAAAACCATCTCATCCAAAACCATGGATCGAAAACCATCACGTCCAAAACCATGTGTGAAATCATGCACAAAACCATAGGTAGGTCCACCCAACCTAATATACTGTCCAAAAAAAAAAATTTCCAGGGCGCTTCCATGGACCCCATAGAGGGGGGTTACCTGTACCCCTCAAACCCTGTATGACCCCCCCCCCCCCACTATGCAATCAGCGCAACAAAGGGGGGGCTCTTCCACCCCTCTAACCCCCTGGTTAACTACGTGGGCTAGTCATGGAAAGAATATAACACAACCCAACATTCTCCCACTTGTTGTTTTCTTTCCACAGGGGGCCACAAGAGAGCTTATTCATTTATCCAACCTTGCAATGCCCATTGTTTCTATACACCAAGAGAACTTCTCAGATCTCACAGATTTTTTCAATGCATCTGTAGTATTCTTCAAAGTGTCCACCTTTACCAACAACACATTTTTGTCTTCTGTCATATCCCTCAGAAAGTGATACTAAACATCAATGTACTTTGTCTTTAAATGATATGCAGGGTTATTTACCAAGAAAATTGGACTTTGGTTGTCACAGTCTATCCTTATAGCTCCATGTACTAGCCCCATACTTGAGCACATTCTCTACAACCAAATTTCTTCCTTGCTTGCATGAGTGGCTGCCATGTATTCTGCCTCTGTAATTGATAGCGTGACTATAGATTGTTTCTTACTTATCCAATTGACTGCACCAAACTGGGTGAAAATCCAAATAATTCCTCTTCAATACAAGCATTGATTAAATCAAGAGATACAAGCATACATGTGATTAGGATAAAACTCAAAATTCTAGCTCTAGATCATTTCCAAACATTGGAGTTAGAATAATCTATAAAAAAAGGACCAATTTCTATTCTCGATTATTGGGAAAACTAAAAAGATTGAAAAAAATGAGCAACAAATTGAATTTTTGGTGAAGGAGAAGAGTGAGCATGTTTTTGTAGCAATCACAATGGAAGCAATGACTGCATACATGAATCCATTAGAAAATTTGATAGAGACTATGTCAACACTAAACATAAAAACTAGTAGAAAATGGGAAATTAGTGACTAGGTGACTAAAAATGTTAGTCACCATAGCTTTTCTAAGTGAAATACTACAAAAAATGAGAAATCTTAAGCAACCCCACTAAAAATGACCAACATAAATGACTAATTTAGTATCAGGTTAAAATATATAACTAACTAATAAGTAATACAATTGAAAATGACTAACACAAATGACTAATTTAGTCTAGGAACAAAATCCTTGATATCCTAGTTCTTTTTTCATGTTGGCTTTACTAAAGTTGATCTCTTTGTTGGTGGATTAAGGGAATCCATGTAACCCTTATCTACAACCCTCTATCTCTATAAAGATTATTAGGGTGTTCGATATTCTCAAGGGCCTCTCTCACTTGGTATTTATTGTAATGGTCTTCATTTGTCACAAGCTTAGTGCCCTCAAGTTCAATATGATGACAACAAACCGTCAATGGCCTTGAGCAACTTTCACAACATTTAGTTTCATTATGTGGAATGTAGGGTTTGTTGTTGCAAATTAAGAATCGAGATTGATCACCAATAAATTATGACTAATGTATATGAAAGTTATTTAATAGGAAACTTGAAATTATTTGACATTTTATTTTCTCTTCTTCGACCTATTATGATATTTGTGCTAGATATTATTTCTTATTTAGAGATCCTCACATGTTAATATCTTGCTTTATTATTAATACTAAGGACATGTTGTCTTTTTCTTTTCTCAAGGAAAAACCAGGTAGGAAACCTAAAGTATGCTTCTCCGCATTCATGGATGACATCCCCAATAAACTCATTGACATAAAATAATACATCAAACATTGCAGGATTTAAACTAAGCACTTGCTAGCACGTATCTAGCCAAATGCCCAACGAAATCAATACAACTAGTTAAACTTTCCCATCCTTTTGACAAATTGTTATTTTTATTAAAATACTTGGTTAATTAAAAAAATATATTATGTACCCCACATCCAACTCTAATACTATATGAAATCTCTTACCTTACTATCTCATTATTCAAATGTTAAAAAAGAATACATATAAATCTTATTGACATTTATCATTAAGCCAAATCTCCAACATTCAAAATTCTATTAAAATACCTATTCTATAATGTTACATTACTCCCATCCTCTTGATCCCTAAAATTAAAAAAACCATTTTCTCATTTTTCATCGCAAATCCTCTTTCTATTTTGCATTATCATATAGTATCTTTCTATTTTACATTATCACATATTTTTTGACTTAGTTACTGGAGATTCCACAGTAAAAACCATTATTTCGTCAACATTTAAAATCCCAACCAAGATCCATCATCAAGATTCCTCTTCTGCTACCAAGCATTCAAGAAGTCCTGATGGTGGATCCCGTTTGGGATTTGAAACGTTGACGAAATAATGGTTTTTACTGTGGAATCTCCGATAACTAAGTCAAAAGTTATAAACCACAGATGTCTTAAATCCATTATCACATATTATCAACTTTTACTACTCTTTTGTGAATCCCAAAGATTAAAGAAACCCTCTTTCTATTTTGTATTATTATATATTTCCTAGTGTGAATGGACCTAGGATTAGGATATATGCACCACCTAATACCACTTGGGGCGATGAGATGCATCCATATCGAAAATTAGAATGTGCTATATGAGGAACAATAAGGGAAAATAAAACTTCATACAAAAAAATCACATTGCATGGAATGAATGAAAATATCAAAAACAGAAGAAGAGGAAGAATAGAGATGGAGGTGGGAAAATTGAAGGAGGAATATCTTCTTGATCAAAAACCAGAAATCCATGCTCTCATATGTCATTACAAATAATTTTACCTTGGTAGAGCTTTAGGCACATGCGTAGTTGACTGGAGTTCCAAGCGCATGAATTACCCTGCTAGCTTATTTTTTTCTCCATGCACATAGGCTTTTCATATCAAAATTTTTCACCATCATTGATCCTCGTTGAAACTTCGATGCAAAAGACAATCCTTCGATGCAAAAGAAAATCCATGTGTTCTAAAATTTCTTTATGGAAATTTACAATTAAAATAAATTGCATGAACTGATGAAGAGGAATTGTGATCAAATTTGTAAAATTGCTAATGAGAACAAGTGTATTTTATTTTGTAAGCTCCTTTCCTTCAATTACTCCCGTCGTGGGGTACGATGTTGCTGGAATTGTATGGTCGACGAATCTGAAAAGGCCATTGCAGAAGGGATCTCATTGGAGATCAGAAAGAGGCTGGTGTTGAAGGCCTTCTAAGTAGGATTCGTTATTGATGTCCAACTCTTACTGAGGTACTTTTGGTTTAATTTGGAAAGGAAAAGGCTTACTGTTTTTGTTTTAGCTGTTTCATTTTTGGAAGCTAGAACCTTTCCCTTACATCCTCTCTATTGGCCCATTATCTTAGACAAGCAGAAGCATATACGTCTTTTTCACCTTGTCTCCTTTTGAACTTGCTTTAGATTGGTTTTGAAGCATCATCCTTGGTCATGTTCTCTAACCTCTCTTCCGAAATATTCCATATCGCTATCATTTTCCTACTAGCTATATACATTCTATATCGTATCATTTGCGACTAGTTGAGACTTTTCCAAACATTCTTAATGTATCTTGTCCTGATTTGGTTCTTGACCGTGGGACCTACCTAGAAACAACTAATTATCCTATACTTTGGAGGAAGTGGATTGGATTTTTCACCATATCCGATCCTTTTAAAAATTTTGGGATTACATGTTGCAATAGATGGTGGACATGTCTTGGTTGTTGTTGTGATGGATGATAGTTTGGCTACATCCACATTCATGCAATATTGGTTTCTGATACACATTCTCAGTCTCCAATTCTTTGGGTTGTTGGGGTGGCGCACTTTTTCCAGTGTCCCGTACTGGAAGAATCCACCTATTTCTGTTCCTACAATTTTCAAATTGGTTAGATATTAATTACGTGAGGTTGGTGGTTGTTCTACAAGGCACAATTTATGGTGCCTATACTAGTATTGAGATTCTCCACAAGATCTTAGCAGCTAGATTCTCTTTTTCGAGGCAGTTTTGTAGGTAGCTTAGTTGGAATATTGAACATTCCATTTTTCTTTCATTAAATTTCCAATTCAGGATTTAGAACGATGGTGGGGTGGCTTTTGGGATCTACCTACATTGGGTATCTCTCTCTATACATATGTCATTTGAAGGGACTTAGGGTACTACGATCTGCTTTATGAGGCCTTGTTTTATGATTTTCTCACCTAAGTCCTTTACTACTTGGCTCTCCTCCCTTGATTTTCTTTGTTTCATTATCCTACTTCCCCTTCACACTCGCTCTTTTTCTTACTTTCCATGCCACTTTGAGCTAGACATATCCTTTCACTTTTCATGCCCCACTACCCCTAGGCCTATGGACTTGTCATACTTATATAAATCTGACACATCAAAGCATGAGGCATTTATATGTGCCACCCTTGTCGCTGCATCGGCACACTAACATGGTTCCATATTGACGACTCATGTGACACATAATGATCCACTCCACATTCCCCCTTCTGATGCCGACTTTTCATTTTTAGCCCATGCAACTTCTCTCCATCCTGACGAGAATAACACCCATGTTCATTATCCGGATGTAGACCATCCACTTGTACAACATGCAGCTCATCCACACCCTCAATTACATCACGCTCCTCCTTTGGTAGCTAAGGCAAAAGATCAAAGAAAGGCGATTAGGACTTCTCCTCAGTCGAAGCTTCTAGGTTTTGGTTACGATGTCCTTCTAGGTCAAGTGATTAGTCTGAAAAAATGTGTGTTGGTGGGATGTTGGTATTTCTTAGACCTTTAGGAAGCGGAGATGTGGGAATGGGTATCCACGTAGTGGGAAATGCTTCTTGGCTACTTTCCTACGTTCAGTCCTCTTATGAACTCATGGTATAGTTTCCACTTCCTGCATCAGGAGGATTAGGAGAAAATTCAAAATATACCATGGGTTCGGGGATGAAATTTCTTTTCTCACAACCTATGGTATTTTGCTTTCAATCCTCTTAGGGACACTCCTAGAAACAAAATGATCTGGGTGAAGCTATATAGTCTTCCCATTGAATTAGGGACTAGAATGGTTTTGATGGATATTGTAAATTCTATTGGAAGGTTCATATACATTGATCCAAAGTGTTTAGGGGCTTGAGACAAAACAATCCCTTGGATCTTGGTAGAATTGGGCTTCTTTGCGTACATATATTTGGCATGGGAGTAGATCGACACCCATCACAGATTGGATAATTTACTAGAGAATTCCATTTCCTTGTCTTATATGCCACCAGACTAGACATCTCATGCACCATTTTTCTCAGCGACTCAGTAGAAGGGAGGCTAATGGTGGGCGCACTTGTGGAAGGGGTAGTGCTAGTTGGGAGGTTGATGATCAACACACTCATGGAAATGGTGGATCTAGTCAAAATTTTCAGATACATCAATATACTCTTTCAGGTACCTCTCCTAGCACTAATCTCTCATCCCCTGATCAACATATGAATGCGCACCCACCGTCCTCCTCTTCTATCGCCTTACCCTCCTCCCCTCGATCCTCACCAATTGGTATGATAGACCCATGTCTACCTGAGACTGCAGTATTTCCCCTGCCTCTAGAACCTTCCCTCTTTCCCCATCGCTCCTCTCCTCCCATTTTTCCTCACTCAATATCATCCTCACTACCCGTATAATTGATGCCCCTTAAGTCTCTGGTCCTTTCTAATCATATTATAATTCTGCATAACTTAGAGAACTCTCCCCATACTCCCAGACTGTGCTCTGATTATTCTCCCCTTATACCTCCTTCTCCTGAATCCTCTCCCCAAAATTTGGTGGGCAGCGACATTTAATTTCTCCTCACAAACCCTCCACTCAACCTACATACCTTGTCCATCCATCAGGGACAAACAAAGTCGTCACCTTCTATCAGTCCCACCTCGTCCCTTAATATCATTGTCCATCATAGAGGGGTGCAGGGTAGTTGACACTTTTGGGGACACCCAAAAATAAAAACTCATCCCCTTCCCTAGATCCTTTGATCTCATTGATATTCCCATCTAAACTTCCTTTGTTCCCCAGGACCTTAAAGAAACTGCACCCGACCAACATGGATCATGAATGCATGTTTATCCCGAAACCTGTGGGGTTTAGGGGACTTGAACAAATTCCTCTCCCTCAGAGATCTCTTCTCCTTTGATTGTCCCTACATTATTCTATTATAAGAAAATATTATGACTACTCATGGGTTGTTGAATACTTCCAAAAAATGCAACCTGACTGGTATATGGTGGTAATAAACTCTATGGGCATATCTGGTGGATTGGCGGCTTTATGGGATTCGTGTTGGACATCTTTTCAGGAATATAATTTTTTTGTAGGTATTTTCCTCATAGGACATCTCTAGGGAATTGTTGTTCATTTACATCTTCTAAATTTATATGCCTCTTATCGGGATCGTATTACACTTTAGGACCATTTGAATGCTTTAGACCTACTCAAGATAGGCTCTCTTATTGTTGTTGGATATTTCAATGCCACTATATCATTGACGGAATGCTGGGGCTGACATTAAAGAAAGGATCACCTTGGGGAGAGACACCAAATGATTTTTAGTGACAGCAACCTGATGGAAATTTGACCCCTTCCCATTGTGCCCACGTGGCATAATGGCCGAGCTAGCCACTAACATATTGGCAAGTGACTTGATCAGTTTTTGGTCCATGAAAACCTTATAGAGATTGGGATTCCTCCTAGAAAATGTTGCATAGTGCATCAAATATTTCACCATTGCATGCCATACATGGGAAACATTGGGCCTTAAACTTGGAGGTCTGAAAATGGGAAGGAATAAAGAAAAGAACCATGATAAAGGACTTACTTAATATCAAGGAGGACGTGGAGAGACTCAGTAAGATCCTAGATAAGGGAAACCCATCCCTAGATCTCATCAAGAATATAAAGGAGTTGGAATATGAAAAGAGGAAAATCTTGCATATACAGGAGGTAACCTGACACTTGAAAAGTAGAGCACTATGTCTTAAAGTGGAGGATAGGAAAACTAAAAATTTTCATGGGTATGAAAACTATAGGAGGCACATAAATTCAATTTGGCAAGTTAGAGACTCCAATGGAAACATGGCACATTCCACTTCAGATATCCAGAAAAAAGTTGTTCCTTTCTTCCAAACTTTCTACAAGGCACGAGGGTGAACTCAGATAGAGGACCGGTTTTGGGGTTTAGATTCCTATCCCATCATGTTCGATCCAAATGAAAATATGGAACTATAAGCCCATTGATCTAGAGGAAATACATAATGTACAAAAATATTTTGCAAAAGATAAATTCCATGGGCTAGACGATTGGACGGTTGACTTCTTCACACATTTTTTGATCTGGTGGGGCCGAATTTACTGCAAATGGCTGAAGAGTCTAGGATTGGGTGAAACATTCAGGGGGCCATCATCTCCACATTCATTTCCCTCATTCCGAAGGAAAAGGAGTTGAAATCCTTTAAGGACTACAGGCCCATATCCATGTGTAATATGATTTATAAACTTATATCCAAGATCATAGTGATTTGACTAAATTCGACTCTCTCTACTTATATCTCTTAGTAACAGTATGAGTTTTTGCATCATAGATTGATACATGATGATGTTTCAATATCCTAGGAATGCCTTCATTCCATGCACACCAAGAAAATGGAAGCGTTGGTCATGAATATGGATTTACAGAAAGCGTTCTACTGTGTAGATTAGGCTTTCCTACACATCATTCTTTTAAGGTTTGGTTTGGATATGAAAAATATATAGTGGATTATGGCTTGTGTATCCACTGTTCAATATGATGTAATCATAAATGGCTATCCCACTAATTTTTTTGGTGCAGGAAGGGGACTGCATCAGGGTTGCTCATTATCGCCCCTACTTTCTATTCTAATCATGGATCGCCTTAGCCACAAAATCAAAGCTGCTAGAATGGAGAATCAGTTTACTGGAATCACCTTAAGTCATGGCATAAAGGTTACATGATATTTTTGTTAATGACATTACGATATTCATAATGCTTTCCAGGTTGCAATGGACCGCACTACACTATGTCTTTTGCAGGTCCAGTAATGCTTCAGGGCTTATAAGAAACAAAGGAAAATCAATGTTGTTATTTATTGAAGGTCAAGAGGAGGAGATAGATCACATTTCCAACATTTTTGGCATGGCCATAGAATCTATTATTTTTGGTCTAAAATATCTGGGTTTCAACATTAAACCTAACAATTATAAAGTAAACGATTGGTCATGGATTGCATATAAATTTCATAAGAAAATCTCTAGATGGGAGCATCGTTGCTTGACTCTTAGGGCCAAAGTCATGCTCACGCAATCAATTTGCAGCAACTTGGGGTTTACTTGGCACACCATTACTATCTCCTCACCACTATCATCAACAAAATATGTCAGATTATGGAAAACTTCATCTGGTTTGGATCTGGAAAATATTTGACATATAATATGATCAGATTGGATAAACACACAATTCCAAAGCAATTTGGGAGGTGGGGAATCTTAAACTTAAATTTTTTTGGATGGGCTCTATTAACTAAATCTCTATGACATGCATTATTTGGTGAATGTCTACGGAGAGACATCATTCGAGCTAAATTTCTAGGACAGAATAAGGAAAAAGTGTGGATGTGAGATGGCCTGATCAGGAAATCGACTAGATCTTCCATTTGATCAAGTTTCAACAAAATCAAAATATGGATCCTAAATCGCACTTGTTGGTAATTTTCCTTAGGGAACAACATTATCATAGGTAGATATTGCATTCTCTGAGTGAAACAAGATCCATATTTCACAAGTGATTTAATTGTCAGATTAAATTCCAGAGGGATATTTTACCTTGCTTAGGCAATAAAAACATGGAACGATAGCTTTCTAGTTTGGAAGAAAGCGGAGGAATTTGGACTGATAGGTGTCACAGCAATGGCTTGGGATACCTATACTGAAGTTTTGTGTGGATCAGGCATATGAAAAAATGATGAAGGGTACATTTGGACTAATAGGTGTCACAGCAATGGCTTGGGATATGTATACTAAAGTTTTTTTTCAGATCAAGCATATGAAAAAATGATGAAGGAGAGCAAATTGCGTGGGTTGGCCTACTGCATCGGGGGTCCATATCTGTTGATGATGCATGCCTCTTCATTATTGGTATCTCATACAATCTACAATACATATGATGGTTCATAAAATTTTGGAAGACACAGGTCCATACAAGATTATATTATATACATGGCTTGCTTGGAAGGAAAAGACACCAACTTAGGAGAACTTGAGGACAAGAGGTATATACAAACCTGGTCGATGTGTACTTTGCAAGAAGGTAGTAGAAGCAAATTAGCATATCCTATTCGATTTCCTGATTGCTGCTCAGTTATGGTTCAGGATCTCAAACAAATTTACTTTCCCTCTATTGGTTCATGGCCCTATAGATTATTGTTTGCTATGGTGAAGAGGGAGAACTAGGGATTAACATGTCATTCCCCTTGTAGTTTTTTGGGAAATCTGGAAGGCCAGAAATTTCATCATATTTGATGATATGCCTCTCAATATAAATAATATGGTCAGCAAAATTGCATTTTGAATGACGTCCAAGAAGCAGAAGCAGAACAGACACAACATAAAGTAATAGGTTCCAAAAAATCCACTCCATACGTCAACTACCCTACAGGATATTTTGATGGATGATAGTTTGGCTACATCCACATTCATGCACTATCAGTTTCTGATACACATTCTTGGTCTACAATTCTTTGGGTTGCTGTGGTGGTGCACCTTTTCTGGTGTCCCTTGCTGGAAGAATCCACCTATTTCCATTCCCGCAATTTTCAAATTGGTTAGATATTAATTACGTGAGGTTGGTGGTTGTTATACAAGGCACAAGCTATGGGGCCTGTACTGGTATTGAAATTCTCCACAAGGTCTTATTGGTTGGTTTCTATCTTTTGAGGCGGTTCAGCAGGTAGCTTGGTTGGAATACTGAACATTCCATTTTTCTTTCATTAAATTTCCAATTCAGGATTTAGAAAGACGATGGGGTGGCTTCTGGAATCTACCTACAATGGGTATCTCTCTCTATACATCTATCATTTGAAGGGACTCGAGGTACTATGGTCTACTTTACGAGGCCTTCTTTTAATATTTTCTCACCTAAATCCTTTCCTACTTGCCTCTGCTCCCTTGATTTTCTTTGCTTCATTATCCTACTTACCCTTGACACTCGAACTTTTGCTTACCTACCATGCCACTTTTAGCTGGACCTGTCCTTTCACTTTTTGTGCCCCACTACCCCTAGGCCTATGGACTTGTCAGACTTATATAAATTTGACACATCAGAGCATCAAGCATTTATACATGCCACCCTTGATGCTGAATTGAGACACCAACATGGCTCCATATTGACGACTCACACAACACATAATGATCCACTCCACATTCCCCCTCCCGATGGCCATTTGTCATTTTCAGCCCATGCAACATCTCTCCATCCTAGTGATAATAACACCCATGTTCATTATCCAGATGTAGACCTTCCACTTGTACAACATGCAGCTCATCGACACCCTCAAATACATCACGCTCCTCCTTTGGCAGCTAAGGCAAAACATCAAACCAGGGCGATTGGGACTTCTCCTTAGATGAGCTTCTAGGTTTTGGTTATGTCCTTTTGGAAAAAGTGATTAGTCTACAGAAATGTGCATTGGTGGGATGTTTGTATTTCTTAGACCTTTAGGAAGCGGAGATGAGGGAATGGGTATCTTTGTAGTGGGAAACACTTCTTGGCTATACTCCTACAGTCAGTCGGCTTATGAACTCATGGTATAGTTTCCACTTCTTGCATCAAGAGGATTTGGAGAAAATTCACACAATACCATGGGTTCGAGGACGCAATTTCCTTTCTCTCAACCCATGGTATATTGGTTTCAAGAGACACTCTTAGAAACAAAATGATATGGGTGAAGTTGTTTGGTCTGCCCATTGCATTCTGGATCAGAAGGGTTTTGATGGATATTGTAAATTCTATTGGAAGGTTCATATACGTTGATCCAACGTGTTTAGAGGCTTGGGACAAAACAATCTCCTGGATCCTGGTAGAATTGGACTTCTCTACGTACATAGATTTGGCTTGGGAGTAGATCCACACCCATCAGAGATTGGATTACTAGATCATTCCATTTTCTTGTCTTATTTGCCACCAAACTGGATATCTCATGGACCATTTTCATCGGCGACTCAATAGATGGGAGGCTAATGGTGGGTGTGCTTGTCAGAGGGATAGTGCTAGTCGGGAGGCTGATGATCGACACACCCATGGAAATGGTGGATCTAGTCAAAATTTTCAGATACATTAGTATACTCTTTCATGTACCTCTCCTAGCACTAATCTCTCATCCCCTAATCAACATATGTGGGCAAAAAATTTCCTCCTCTTCCGTCTCTTACCCTCTTACCCTCAATCCTCACTAATTAGTACGATAGACCCATGTCTAGTTGAGACTACCATATCTCCCCTGCCTCTAGAACCTTCACTCTTTCCCCATCTCTCCTCTCCTCCCTTTTTTCCTCAATCCATATCATCCTCGCTACCCATATCATTGATTCCCCCTAAGTCTGTGGTCCTTTCTAATCATCTTACAATTCTACATAACTCGGAGAAATCTCCCCATACTCCCAGACTGCACTCTGATTGTTCTCCCCTTGTACCTCCTTTGCCTGAATCCTCTCCCCGAAATTCGATGGGCTGTGACATCGAATTTCTCCTCACAAGCCCTGCACTCAAACTACATACTTTTTCCATCCATCAAGGACAAATAAAGCCATCCCCTTCTATTAGTCCCACCTCAGCCCTTAATATCATTGTCCATCATAGAGGGGTGCGGGGTAGTTGACACTTCCGGGAATGCCAAAAAATCAAACCCATCCCCTTCCCTGGATTCTTTGACTTCATTTATATTCCCATTTGAACTTCCTTTGATCCTCAGGCCCTCAGAGAAACTATGCCTGGCCAACTTGGATCATGAATTTATGTTTATCCCTAAATTTGTGAGGTCTAGGGGACTTGTACAAATTCCTCTCCCTCAGAGACTTCTTCTCCTTTCATTTTCACTACATCATTCTATTACAAGAAACTATTACAACCACTCATGGGTTCTTGAATACTTTCGAAAAATGTTACATGGTTGACATATGGTGGTAGTCGACTCTATGGGCCTATCTAGTGGATTGTCGGCTTTATGGGATTCGCGTTGGACATATTTCTGGGAATATAAATGCTTTTCCGGTATTTTCCTCTTAGGACATCTCCGAGGACTTACTGTTCGTTTACCTCTTCTAAATTTATATGCCCCTTATTGGGATCTTACTACACTTTGGGACCATTTGGATGCTTCAAACCTACTCAAGATAGGCTCTCTTATTATTGTTGGATATTTCAATGGCACTATATCATTGGAGGAACGTTGGGGCTGACATTAAAGAAAGGATCCCCTTGGGGAGAGACTCCAAATGCTTTTTAGTGACACCAACCTGATGGAAATTTGACCCCTTCCCATTATGCCCACATGGCATAATGGCTGGTCTAGCCCCCAACATATTGGCAAGTGCCTTAATCGGTTTTTGGTCCATGAAAACCTTGTAGAGAGATTGGGATTCCTCCATTATGATGTCCTTAAGATATATGTCTCAAACCATATGCCCATATTGTTATTTTGGAAGCAGGAGGAGATGCGCTCAGGTATGCCCTTCAAATTTAACAAAATCTGGCTCGAGGAAGATGAATTTAACACATTCATTAAATCCTTCTAGACAATGTCGCACAATGCCTCAAATATTTCACCCATGCATGCCATACATGGGAAACTTTGGGCCTTAAAATTAGAGGTCTGAAAATGGGAACGAATAAAGAAAAGAACCATGATAAAGGACTTTCTTAATATCAATTAGGAATTGGAGATACTCAGTAAGATCTTAGATAAGGGAAGCCCATCCCCAAATCTCATCAAGAATATAGAGTTGGAAGATAAAAAGAGGAAAATCTTACATATATAGGAGGTCACCAGACACTTGAAAGTAGAGCACTATGGCTTAAAGAGGAGGACAAGAATGCTAAAAATTTTCATGGGTATGCAAACTATAGGAGGCACATCAATTCAATTTGCAAAGTTAGAAAATCCAATGGAAACATGGAACATTCCACTTCAGATATCCAGAAAGAAGTTGTTTCTTTCTTCGAATATTTATACAAGGCACAAGGGCAAACTCAAATAGAGTACTAGATTTGGGGTTTAGAATCCTATCCCACCATGTTCAATCCAGATAAAAATATTGAATTATAAGCCCATTGATCTAGAGGAAATACATAATTTACAAAAGATAAATTCCCTAGGCTAGACAGTTGAACTGTTGAACTCCTCACACATTTTGCTAATTTGGTGGGGCCTAATTTACTACAAATGGCTGAAGAGTCTAGGATTCGGTGAAACATTCCAGGGGCCATCAAATCCACATTCATTTACATCATTCCAAAGAAAAAGGACTTGAAATCCTTTATGGACTATAGGTCCATATCCATGTGTAATATGATTTATAAGCTTATATCCAAGATCATAGTGGTCTGACTAAAGTTGACTCTCTCTACTTTTATCTCTTAGGAACAATATGAGTTTTTGCATGACAGATTGATACATGATGATGTTTCCATAGCCCAAGAATTCCTTCATTCTATCCACATGAAGAAAATGGAAGCATTGGTCATGAAGGTGGATTTATAAAAAGCGCATGACTGTGTAGATTGGGCTTTCCTACATATCATTCTTTTAAGGCTTGGTTTGGATATGAAAAATATAGAGTGGATTATGGCTTTTGTATCCACTATTCAATATGATGTAATCATGAATGGTTATCCCACTAATTATTTTGGTGTAGGAAGGGGACTACATTAGGGCTACTCATTATCGCCCCACCTTTTATTCTAGTCATGGATGGCATCAGCCACAAAATCAAAGCTGCTAGAATTGAGATTCAATTTATTGGACTCACCTAGGGTCATGGCATAAAGGTTACATGATATTTTTGTTGACGACATTATGATATTCAGAATGCTTTCTAGGTTGCAATGGACTGCACTACACTATGTCATTTGCAGGTTTGGTAATGTTTCGGGGTTTATAATAAAAAAAGGAAAATCAATGTTATTAATTGTTGAAGGTCAACGGGAGGAGATAGATCACATTTCCAACATTTTTGGCTTGGTCACACAATCTATTGTTTTCGGTCTAAAATATTTGGGTTTCACATCAAACCTAACAATTATAGAGTAAACGATTGGTTATGGATTCAATATAAATTTCATAGGAAAATCTTTGGAAGGGAGCATCATTGCTTGACTCACGGGGGTAGAGTCATGCTCATGCAATCGATTTGTAGCAGCTTGTGGTTTACTAGGCACACCTTAACTGTCTCCTCGCCACTATCATCAAAAAAATATGTCAGATTATGACAAAATTCATCTAGTTTGGCTCTCAAATATATTTGAAATATAATCTGATTAGATCGGATAAACTCACGATTCCAAAGCAATTTAAGAGGTGAGGGATCTTAAACTTAAAAAAATTTCGATGGTCTCTATTAAATAAATCTCTATGGAACAAATTAGTTGGTGAATGTCTATGGGGAGACATCATTCGAGCTAAATGTCTGGGGCGCATTAAGGCAAAAGTGTGGATGCGAGATGACATTATCAGGAAATTGACTGGATCTTCCATTTGGACAAGTTTCAACAAAATCAAAATATGGCTCCTAAATCACAATTGTTGGTCATTTGTCTTAGGGAACAACATTAACATAGGTAAAAATTGCATTTTGGGAGTGGAACGGGATCCATATTGTATAAGTGATTTAATTGTCAAACTAAATCCTAGAGGGATATTTTACCTTGATCAGGTGATAAAAACATGGAACGGTAGCTTTCCAGTCTGTAAGAAAGCAAAGGAATTTGCACTGATAGGTGTCGCAACAATGGCTTGGGATACCTATACTGAAGTTTTGTGTAGATCAGGCATATGAAAAAATGATGAAGGAGACCAAACTTTGTGGGATGGCCTACTGCATCAGGGGTCCATATCTATTGCTAACACATACCTCTTCATTATTGGTATCTCATACAATCTAGAACACATGTGATGGTTCAGGAAATTTTGGAAAACACAGGTCTGTACAAGATTATATTATATACATGGATTGCTTGGATGGACAAGACACTAAATTGGGATAAATTGAAGACAAGATGTATATATAAACCTAGTCGATGTGTACTTTGCAAGAAGGTAGTCGATACAAATTAGCATATCCTTTTCTATTTCTCGATTTCTACTCAGTTATGGTTCAAGATCTCAAACATATTTACTTTCCCTATCGATTATTGTTTGTTATGGTGGAAAGGGAGAACTAGGGATTAACATACCATTCGCCTTGTTGTTTTTTGGGAAATCTGGAAGGCCATAAATTCCGTCATATTTGATGATATGCCTCTCAATATAAATAATATTGTCAACAAAATTGCATTTTGAATGATGTCCTCGAAGAAGAACAAACACAAGATAAAGTAATAGGTTACAAAAAATCTACTCCACACGTCAAATACCGTACAATATATTTTGATGCATGATAGTTTGGCTACATCCACATTCTTGCACTATTGATTTTTGTTACACATTCTCGGCCAGCAATTCTTTGGGTTGTTGGGGTGGTGCACTTTTTCCGGTGTCCCTTACCAGAAGAATCCACCTATTTCCATTCCCACAATTTTCAAATGGGTTAGATATTAATTATGTGAGGTTGGTGGTTGTTCTATAAGGCACAATTTATGGGGCATGTACTGGTATTGAGATTCTCCACAAGATCTTAGGAGTTGGTTTCTATTTTTCGAGGTGGTTTTGCGAGCAGCTTCATTGGAATACTGCACATTCCATTTTTGTTTCATTAAATTTCCAATTCAAGATTTATATCGATGGTAGGGTGGCTTCTGGGATCCACCTACAATGGGTATCTCTCTCTATACATCAGTCATTTGAAGGGACATAGGGTACTACGGTCTACTTTACGAAGCATTGTTTTATGATTTTCTCACCTAAATCCTTTACTACTTGACTTTGCTCCCTTGATTTTCTTTGTTTAATTATGATACTTCCCCTTGACACACGATCTTTTACTTACCTGCCATGCCACTTTGAGATGGACTTGTCCTTTCACTTTTCGTGCCCCACTACCTCTAGGCCTATGGACTTGTAAGACTTATATAAATGTGAGACATTAGAGAATGAGGCATTTATACATGCCACCCTTGCTACTAAATCAACACATCGACATGGCTCCATATTAACAACTTACATGACACATAATTATCCACTCCACATTCCCTCTCCCGATGCACATTTGTCATTTTCGTCCCATGCAACTTACCCCATCCCGGCGAGAATAACACCCATGTTCATTATCCGGATGTAGACCGTCCACTTGTACAACATGCAACTCATCCACACCCTCAATTACATTATGCTCCTCCTTTGGTAACTAAGGCAAAACATCAAAGTAGGGCGATTGGGACTTCTCCTCAGATGAAGCTTCTAGATTTTGCTGACGATGTCCTTCTAGATCAAGTAATTAGTCTGCAAAAATGTGTGTTGGTAGGATGCTAGTATTTCTCAGACCTTTTGGAAGAAATGATGTGGGAATGGGTATCTGCACAGTGGGAAATGCTTCTTGGCTACACTCCTACGTTCAGTCAGCTTATGAACTCATGGTATAGTTTCCACTTCCTGAATCGGGAGGATTTCGAGAAAATTCACAAAATTCCATGGGTTCAGGGATACAATTTCCCTTCTCTCAACCCGTGGTATATTGGTTTCGATCCTCTCAAGGACACTTCTAGAAAAAAAATGGTCTGGGTGAAGTGTAGGTTTTAACCCCGTAAAGAAAGTACCTGCATACAAATTCTAAAAAACACAGAAAATAAACAATGCGAGAGCATAACACATAAACACATATACATAGAGATTTTCCCCTGGATCCCAAAACTGGGACTACCAGCTTGATTTTTCATTATGTTCCTTTCAATGTTACAATACATATTTATACATGCCAAAGCATCTAATACCATGGACCGAAAACCATCACATACAAAAGCATGTGCGAAAATCATGCACAAAACCATAGGTGGGTCCGCCCAACCTAACATAGGGTCCAAAACCAAAATTTTCCAAGGCGCTACCCTGGACCCCATAGAGTGGGGTTAGCTACACC
>APFE031518002.1:30262-65391 GCA_000404065.3 Pinus taeda
AAGAATATAACACAACCCATCATGAAGCTCTCTGGTCTTCCCATTGAATTCTGGACCAGAAGGGTTTTGATGGATATTTTAAATTCTATTGGAAGGTTCATATACGTTGATCCAAAGTGTTTACGGGCTCGGGACAAAACAATCTCTTAGATCCTAGTAGAATTGGGCTTCTCTGTGCACATAGATTTGGCCTGGGAGTAGATCCACACCCATCATAATTGGATTACTAGAGCATTCCATTTCCTTGTCTTATCTGCCACCAGACTGGACATCTCATTGACCATTTTCGTCACTGACTCAGTAGAAGGGACTCTAATGGTGGGCGCACTTGTGAAAGGGGTAGTGCTAGTTGGGAGGTTGATGATTGACACACCCATGGAAATGGTGGATCTAGTCAAAATTTTAAGATACATCGGTTTACTCTTTTAGGTACCTCTCCTAGCACTAATTTCTCATCCCCTCATCAACATATGAATGGGCACCCAACGTCCTCCTCTCCAGTCACCTTACCCTCCTCCCCTCGATCCTCACCAATTGGTACGATAGACCCGTGTCTACCTAAGATTGTCGTATCTCCCCTACCTTTGGAAGATTCCCTCTTTCCCCATCGCTCCTCTCCTCCCATTTTTCCTCACTCCATATCATCCTCACTACCCATATCATTGATGCCCCCTAAGTCTCTAGTCCTTTCTAATCATATTTGAATTCTGCATAACTCAGAGAAATCTCCCCATACTCCCAGGCTGTGCTTTCATTATTCTCCCCTTATACCTCCTTCGCATGAATGATCTACCTGAAATTTGATGGCCAACTACATTGACTTTCTCCTCGCAAACCCTGCACTCAACCTACATACCTTGTCCATACATCAGGGACAAAAAAAGCCATCCCCTTCTATCAGTCCCACCTCAGCCCTTAATATAATTTTCCATCATAGAGGGGTGTGGGGTAGTCGAAACTTCTGGGGATGCCCAAAAATCAAAACCATCTCCATCCCTGGATACTTTAACCTCATGGATATTCCCATTTGAACTTCCTTTGATCCTCGAGCACTTATAGAAACTGTGCCCGGCCAACATGGATCATGAATGTATGTTTATCCCTAAATCTATGGGGTCCAGGGGACTTGCATAAATTCCACTCCCTGAGAGATCTCTTCTCCTCTGATTGTCCCTACATCATTCTATTACAAGAAAATATTATGACTGCTCATGGGTTCTTGAATACTTCCGAAAAATGCTACCTGACTGACATATGGTGGTAGTCGACTCTATGGGCCTATCTGGTGGATTGGCCACTTTATGGGATTCACGTTGGACATGTTTTTGGGCATATAAATATTTTGTAGGTATTTTCCTCTTAGGTCATCTCTGGGGACTTGTTGTTCATTTACATATTCTAAATTTATATGCACCTTATCGAGATTGTACTACACTTTGGGACCATTGGGATGCTTCATACAAACTCAAGATAGGCTCTCTTATTTTTGTTGGATATTTCAATGCCACTATATCATTGGAGAAATGTTGGGTCTCACATTGCAGAAAGGATCCCCTTGGGTGAGACTCCAAATTCTTTTCAGTGACAACAACCTGATGGAAATTCAACCCCTTCACATTGTACCCATGCGGCATAATGGTTGGGCTAGCCCCCATCATATTAGCAAGTGATTTGATTGGTTTTTGGTCCATGAAAACCTTGTAGAGAGATTGGGATTCCTCCATTCTGATGTCCTTAAGATATATGTCTCTGATCATATGCCCATATTGTTATTTTGGAAGCAGGAGGAGATGCACTTGGGTATGCCCTTCAAATTTAAAAAATGTTGGCTTGAGGAAGATATATTTAACACATTCATTAAATCCTCTTCGACAATGTTGCACAATGCATCAAATATTTCACCCGTGCATGCCATACGTGGGAAACTTTGGGCCTTAAAATTAGAGGTCTGAAAATCGGAATGAATAAATAGAACAACCATGATAAAAGAATTACTTAATATCAACGATGAATTGGAGAGACTCAGTAAGATCTTGGATAAGGGCAACCCATCCCCATATCTCATCAAGAATATATAGGAGTTGGAAGATAAAAAGAGGAAAATCTTGCATATACAGGAGGTCACCTGGCACTTGAAAAGTAGAGCACTATGGCTTAAAGAGTAGGACAAGAACACTAAAAATTTTCATGGGTATGCAAACTATAGGAGGCACATCAATTCAATTTGGTAATTCAAAGACTCCAATGGAAACATGGCACATTCCACTTCAAATATCTAGAAAGAAGTTGTTTCTTTCTTTGAATCTTTCTACAAGGCACAAGGCGGAACTCGGATAGAGGACCAGATTTTGGATTTAGACTCCAACCCCACCATGTTTGATCCAGATAAAAATATGGAATTATAAGCCCATTGATCTGGAGGAAATACATAATGTACAAAAATCTTTTGAAAAAGATAAATTCCTTGGGCTAGACAGTTGGACGGTTGAATTCTTCACACATTTTTTTGATTTGGTGGGGCTGAATTTACTGCAAATGGCTGAAGAGTCTAGGACTCGATGAAAAATTCTAGAGGCCATCAACTCAACTTTCATTTCACTCATTCCAAAGAAAAAGGGGTTGAAATCCTTTAAGGACTAGAGGCCCATATCCATGTGTAATATGATTTATAAGCTTATATCCAAGAGCATAGAGGTTCAACCAAAGTAGACTCTCTCTACTTATATCTCTCAAGAATAGTATGAATTTTTGCATGACAGATTGATACATGATTATGTTTCCATAGCCCAGGAATTCCTTCATTCCATCCACACAAAGAAAATGGAAGTATTTGTCATGAAGGTGGATTTACAGAAAGTGTGTGATTGTGTAGATTGAGCTTTCTTACACATCATTCTTTTAAGGCTTGGTTTGGATATGAAAAATATAGAGTGGGTTATGGCTTGTGTATCCATTGTTCAATATGATGTAATCATAAATGGTTATCCCACTAATTGTTTTGGTGTAGGAAGCGGACTACATTAGAGCTACTCATTATCACCCTTACTTTTTATTCTAGTCATGGATGGTCTCAACCACAAAATCAAAGCTACTAGAATGGAGAATCAATTTACTGGACTCACCTTAGGTCATGGCATAAAGGTTACATGATATTTTTATTGATGACATTATGATATTAAAAATGCACTCCAAGTTGTAATGGACCGCACTACACTATGTCTTTTTTAGGTTCGATAATTCTTCAGGGCTTATAATAAACAAAGGAAAATCAATGTTATTATTTGTTGAAGGTCAACGGAAGGATAGATCACATTTCCAAAATTTTTGGCATGGCCACACAATCTATTGTTTTCGGTCTAAAATATTTGGGTTTCAACATCAAACCTAACAATTATAGAGGAAATTATTGATTATGGATTGCATATAAGTTTCATAGGAAAATCTCTAGATGTGAGCATCATTGCTTGACTCTTAGGGGCAAAGTCAGGCTCACGAAATTGATTTTCAATAGCTTGCAATTTATTGGGCACTCCTTTACTTTCTCCTCACCACTATCATCAACAAAATATGTCAGATTATGGCAAAACTCATCTAGTTTGGTTGTCAAAGATATTTGAAGTATAATCTGATCAGATTGGATAAACTCATGATTCCAAAGAAATTTGGGAGGTGGGGGCTATTAAACATAAATGTTTTTGGATGGGCTCTAATAACTAAATCTTTATGGCATGAATTATCTGGCAAATTTCTATGGGGAGACACCATTCAAGCTAAATATCTGGGGCACATTAAAGAAAAAGTGTGGATGTGAGATGGCCTTATCAGAAAATTGATTGGATCTTCCATTTGGACAAGTTCCAAAAAAATCAAAATATGGCTCCTAAATCACACTTGTTGGTCATTTGTCTTAGGTAACAACATTATCATAGCTAGAGATTTCATTCTAGGAGTGGGACAGCATCCATATTGTACAAGTGATTTAATTGTCAAATTAAATTCCAGAGGGATATTTTACCTTGGGCAATAAAAACATGGAACGGTCGATTTCCATTCTGGAAGAAAGTAGAGGAATTTGGACTAATATGTGTCACATAAATGGCTTGGGATACCTATACTGAAGTTTTGTGCAGATTAGGCATATGAAAAGATGATGAAGGAGACAAAATTGCGTGGGATGGCCTACTGCATCGGGGGTCCATATCTATTGCTAACACATACCTCTTCATTATTGGTATCTCATACAATCTACAACACATATGATGGTTTAGGAAATTTTGGAAAACACAGGTCTGTACAAGATTTTATTATATACATGGCTTGCTTGGAAGGACAATACACTAACTTGGGAGAACGTGAATACAAGAGGTATATATAAACCTGGTCAATGTGTACTCTACAGGAAGGCAATGGAAACAAATTAGCATATCCTATTCAATTTCCTGATTCCTGCTTAGTTGTGGTTCAGGACCTCAAACATATTTACTTTCCCTCTATTGGTTCATGACCCTATAGATTATTGTTCGCTATGGTGGAGAGGGAGAACTAGGGGTTAACATGCCATTCCCTTTGTAGTTATTTGGGAAATCTAGAAGGCCTAAAATTCCATCATATTTGATGATATGCCTCTCAATATAAATAATATTGTCAACAAAATTGCATTTTGAATGATGTCCTCGAAGCAGAACAAACACATGATAAAGTAATAGGTTCCAAAAAATCTTGTCCACATGTAAACTACCCTACAAAATATTTGATGGAGCAAAACAAGGTGGCTTATGTGGATGTGGGGCATGGCTTCACGTCAATCGAGAACAATAGTATAAAATATTCTAGTTAGGGGGAAATGGCACAAACATGCGGGCTGAAATCATTGCACTATGAGGTTTATTATGGTTTGCTAGGTTTGTGGACGTTCAAAGCATGCAAATATTTGGGTACTCACAAGCTCTTACCAACAACATGAAGGGTATTTCTATTATCTCTCATCCCTCTTCGAGTTCCTCCAACTACACAAGCCTCTCCTCTAGGGACTCATGGTCCACCATACCTATGAGCACTGCTATGCATAGACTAGGCACAATAAACTCCATTGGCATGACAGCTTCCACTGCATAGACCAACTTGAAAGGTGTATGTCCCATTAGTTTCTTGCACGTTGTCTTATAAGCCCATAGTACTGCAGGTACATGCAGGTCCCGATCACTCCACTGCGTGTTGCATACTTTGGTCAATGCAGTCTCTAGTATTTTGTTAAATGCTTTTACTGTCCCATTAGCTTGTGTGTGGTACAGTGTGCTTTTCTGATGATACACTTGAAACTCTTCTGTCAGAGCGTTGATTGTTTCATTCAGGAAATGTGTACCACGATCACTCATCAAGCTCTTTGGACATCCAAATCGTGTCAATATGTGTTCAAACAAAAACTTCATGGGCATGGTGGCTATGCAATCTTTTATCGGTTGCGCTTCTGCCCAACGAGTCAAGTACTCTGTCGCATTGATAATGTATCTTGCGCCCATATTTCCCTAAGGTTTGATAGGTCCTACGAAGTTGATCACCCACTTTTCAAAGGGTTGCAACATCATTTTTGAATTCAAAGGCATCTCCTCCCTTCATGACGACTTACCTATTCTTTGACATACATCACAGGCCTTGCAATGTGCTTTTGAATCCTCATGAAGGGTTGGCCATCACAACCCTGCACGGAGGAACTTTTGCACAGTTGCTCGCCCTACATAGTGTCCTCCCGCAGGGCCCCATGTGCATCCGTAAAGATCTAGCTTTATTCAAATTCAAGTACATACCTTCGTAGTATTTCATCATTGCCCATCTTGTATAGGTGCCCTGCAATGACAAAAAAATATATCGCATGCATGACCAGTTCCTTCTTCTGCTGGATGGAGTATTATTTCGATGCATTTCCCATCATCAGAAATTGGATTATATCTTCAAAGTTTCCATCCGCTACGCACAAAACAAAGAGTTGTGCGTTAGTTAATCCTTCCTCCAAACTAGTAGGTTCCTCTCCCGTATCAATGCACGATAAGTGATCCGGTCCTGCATTCAGGCGTCTAGGCTTCACAACGACCTCAAAATCATATTCTTGGAACAATAAGAGCCACTTGCATATGCACCCCCCCAAACACAGGCTTATTGACCAATTATTTCAGCGCAGAATGATCTATATACATCTTGAAGTATCTGCCTAGCATATAATGTCAGTATTTCTGGAGCGCGTACACCAACGCCAATCCCTCACGTTCAGTGGTGGAATAGTTCTTTTCTTCTTTAGAAAATCTCCAACTCGCGAACGTGATAGGGTGATCCAAACCCTCCCCACTCTCTTTTCTTAGTACTACTCCCACTGATATATACAATGCGTGAACATGGACATGAAACTCCTCGTCCCATTTCAAGAAGTCCAGGATTGGTACAAAGGCCAATTTTTCTTTTAGTATATCCAGTCTCTTCATGCAGTCATCATTCTAGCCAGAACGCAACATCTTTTTTCAATAGCTTCTACATCGGAGAAGTGATTTGGGCATATATTTTGATGAACTTCCTGTAATACCTCGTATGTCCCAGGGTAGTGCATAGCTGTTTGACACTTCGCGGTGCTTCCAAATTCAGAATCACCATAATCTTCATGGGGTATTCCATCAGTCCCTATTTGCAAACCACATGTTCGAATAGGTTCCCAAAGGGAACGAGGACCGTACACTTCTTGAGGTTCAATGCAATTTGGTGTCATTGGCAGGTATCCAGCATCAAGTGAAGCTCGCTACATGGTGCTTAACAAATCCAAATATAGTCCAATCATCCAGGTAAACCTCCAGGAACTTGTGAATATATTCCTTGAATACTGCAACAACTATGTGCAAAAAGATGGTCGACGCGTTCTTCAATCCAAACGGAATAATGGTGTATTGAAAGTAGCCCCACTTAGTTGTGAAGGTGGTTTTTCTCCTATCTTCCAATGCGATTTTGATCTAGTGGTACCCTGAGAACCCATCAGTAAAAGAATATGCTTCTTGACCACCAACATTTTCCGATACTTCATCTATGAATGGAGTTGAGGATGGGTCATGCACACATGCATCATTCAATTTTCTAAGATCCACGCATATTCTTATCTTGTGCTTTTGCTTCTTTTCATGTGCCACCATAGGGCTTACCCAATCAGATTCTTCCACTGGCTCAATGATTCCTACTATGAGAATCTTGTCTAGTTCTACGTGGACCTTCTCCTTGTATTTTGGATTTAAGCGGTAAGGTCTTTGCTTAACTAGCTTCATGTCAGGCTTTAATGTGATCCTCATCATTCCTAAATCGTTGAAGATTCCCTTCAATTCCATGATCTTGGTCCAGAATAAGTCCTAGTTCAGAGTAACTCAATGACCTTATCCACCATCACGTCATCCTAGTAGTCACCGAGCATTGCATACTTAAGGTCGACTTCCATACCAATGTTCACTTGCTTTGTCTTTATCGGTGTGGTAATTTTAGGGTCTTCAATCAGTGGTTCTTGAACCTCATGATGGCCTTCAGTTTGTGGAATGTTAACTTTTCATTGATCCTCTTCATCTTCTTCAATTTTTACATTATAACACTTCAGCGTGCAACTTAGCTGAGTAGCCCATTCAGGCTGAACCAATTCTATTGGCTCATGGGGTATCTTAAAAATAACTACTTTTAGTGCTTGTAGTGCATCATCAACAGTGTCCCACCAACTATCCTCAAAAGTGAAGGTTAACAGGAACCCTTCGTGCAAGATATCCCACTCGCTTGGCCCATGACGCAGCTCTATCTCTATATACCAATTCATGGGTATAACATCTAGGGTATGACAGAACAAGTGCACCCACTTAGGTTGTGGCTCTTCCCCATAGACTTTTGTCCAATTGACAAGGTGCACATGTGGATCATCCCATCCATCATACTTGACTATTAGATGCATATGAGGCTTCCCAAAATGCATGCACATCATTTTCCTGCATTCGCGCCAGTCCTCAAAGCTTCCTTGGTGCGTACCCCACCACCTCGCGGGCGTAGCGCACAATACCCATTTCAAATCCCCATAATGTTGTTGTTCCGGCACCTCCCTTTCAAATTTGTTCAAGAAAGTTTCTACCTCACTTAACCCATCATAAGTAGTTATATCCCTTACCTCTGTTGATACACAATGCAATGATCTTGTCATCATGTTATAGTTCAGCATGGTTACCTCATGTAACCGGTTCTGCCGTCGTTCTATCTCCCCATTAGAATCCGATGTACAGGAGCTTTCTTGCTCCCATGAGATCCATCCATCCATGGTGGAATTTACCTAGTCTTTCTCTCATGTGGTTATCTTGTAGATGCAGTCCAAGTAGTCATCACTTTCATAGTCATGCACCGGCTCTATGTATCGCAATCCTTCTGCAGGGTCCAAAGGTACAACTACGCATAGGGACTTTTTCTCAAAAATCATCTTGCACTTCTTTAGGTTTATCACCCCGTTCATGTTAGTGGCCCAACCGATTCCTAATAGTGCAGGGTAGGGATTGATGTCATCCACAATTTCTTTCAGGGAAAATTTTAAGAACCTCCCTAAATTTATATATATAATAATTGGGAAAATCCCCATGATACATAGGAAAAATGGAAGGCGATTTTATCAATAATATAATATGTATATATAATTTTTTTGGTGAATCTCTCACCAAATTATATTATCTTGTAAAATCATGGTGAATCTTTCATTGGATTATAAAATCTTGTAAGATCTTGGCGAATATTTCACTGAATAATAAAGGATTTGTAAAGGGCTAACAAAGTTCATAATGAGTATTTCTTGTAATGGCTCGAAGCCTTGATAATCAATCCATCATGAACCAAAAAAAGTATATTCCTTATATGGAATATAAAGATAATTCTCATGGAAATTCAATTAGCTTTAGCGCAGGTGGTAGGGAGAAATCCTACATGTGACAATGTGTTGGACTCATAATGAGTATTTCTTGTAATGACTGAGCCTTGTTTTCTAATCAATCCCTCGAGGACTGAAATATGTATATTACTCATATGGAATATAAATATATTTCTCATGTATTGGAATATAAATATATGAGTGAGGAGTGGGAAATGAGCCACAATAAGTCCTCAGAAAATTGACATGAAGAAGATAAGTACAAAAAATAAAAAAGGCGAAAATGGAAAAATTGAGAAGAAATACAAGGGAAAAATGGTGAAACAACAAATTAATAATCCATGGGAGGAACAATGATTAGAGATAGTGAGGGAAGATGTTCCCTCAGCCTAGGGGTAACAAAGGTAGACATTAGAACTCTCACTTATGCAAGTGTAGCTAAACAAACATTAAGCTCTATGTCAATCATGAGAGGGAGGAAATCTGGGAAAGTAATGTGAGAACAAGAATTTAAATGGAACAAAGCATTTGGATTACAATCCTTGCTCGTTGAGTTTGGGTACTTCCTTTGAGGCCCATTGAAAAATTAGGAATGATATATCTATGTATCTTGTTATATAATTAGTTTGTAAAATAGTTTCCATGTAGCTATGTTAGAGCATGGATTTTGTGAAACGTTTTTTAGTCATCCTACCTATCTTTAGATGGAGATGAACAAATATGAGTATTGGAGATAGAATTCTCCCATTTTTTTGTTGTAATAAACTGTATAGGTATAGCCATGTCCATCATTAAGTATTCCCCAACTGTATCGGCAATATTCCTAAACCAAAAAAATTTTAGTACTAAAAAGCATAAAAAATCCAACATTACATACTAAAAGAACATATTAATAAAAATCTGCATGGTGAAAATCAGCACGAAAGGTTATAGCACATAAAGGTTTGCAATAGAAATCAGCCTTAAAACTCCTGTGACCAAGCAAAACAATGATAATAAGCTGTGTCTCCCTTGGAATTTTATGTATCAAGATCAAACCCCAAAATTCAAAGCCCTAGCCGAAAATAAGCGAGAACCCCTCGCATCAGTCAAAGAAGAGGTTTCTGTCCTGGAAAATTCTCAACATTTCAAAGCGATGTCCTTAAAATGTAGAGCCCTACAAATATTCGCAAGAGCTAAGAAGGAAGATGAGATTTTACTATTTGCAAGCAAGTAAATAGCCTGATCACGATTTAAGTAATGTTTTGTTAAATTTCGAGGGTTGCGGCTTGCGATTCAACTCAAAAAAGTTATAATGTAATTAACTATTTATTCTTTATCTCACAGTATTTTTTGAATTGCTGGTTTTTACATCTTAGTATCATCCTCCCAGCAATCTGAGTGCAAAGAAGCCTATCATGTGGCAGTGAATCTTTTGTTCTACTAGGGTTTTGGATTTTAGACCATCATTGGAAAACTTGGCTCGGTGTGAATAAAAATAATTTTTTAATATTTAGTTTTTAAATATGTACTAATTAAAAAAGATTTTATATAACATTTGAAACTAATGAGAGATTTAGTTTTCAGTTTTGAATATTTATTTTTTAAATGTATATTAATTACAAAAGTCTAGGGAGAGATGTAGCTTTGAGAGAGATTAGTAGATAAGTGTTGTTATGATTTTGCTTAGTGAATTTCTATTTTAAAATTATCTATATGGACAAAAATTATTAAAAAATATTTAAATTTTAAAATGAATATACATGGTCACCTTAGGTACTATAATTGTTTCCTTAACATGACAAAAATTGAACTAGCTAGAATCTAACAACACTTTAGGATACCTCTAAGGACACATATAAAATAATAATTATAGTTTATATTAAGAAGATTTTCGGCGTAAATCACATTTAGAATAACCTTTGTCGACACGTTTCGAACCAACTAGTGTGGTTCATCATCAGGACAAGTTGAGGAATCAGATCATGGCTATCAACCCTGTTAACCTAACCATTTGGAGGATTTTCTCTCCCTATATAATTGATAGCCATGATCTAACTCCTCAACTTGTCCTGACGATGAACCACACTAGTTGGTTCGAAACACATCGACAAAGGTTTTTCTAAATGTGATTTACGCCGAAAATCTTCTTAATATATGTTATGGATCACAGAAGCCTCAATTCAACGAATAATTATGGTTATCATACTAAAATAATAATTTATGTTTTAACTTAACGGAGTCAACATAATATTATATTGCATGATGGTTAATTTTCATATATATATATATGACAAACCCTTGTAACTTGAAATGACCTCTTTAGTTTTGTAATTAAATAAGATATATATATATATATATATATATATATATATATATATCTATATATATATATATATATATATATATATATAATATATATATATATATATATTATATATATATATATATATATATATAGATATATATATATATATATCTATTATGTTTTGTGAGTGACCTCCTTGTGGAAAAATATCATGTTTGAGTGATGATTATATAAATAAACCATTACAAATTTAATTATATCTCAATTCAAAAATTGAAAGTGAAGATAATCATTCATCACAAATTTGGAGAACTTGTAATTAATATTATCAAATCACTTTCCCTTTATATAATATTTTCTCATCAATTATTTTTATATCAAGTTAATTAATTATAATTTAAATGAATTTAAAAAATTAACCATTAAGATAGAAAGTGATTAAGTCGTTAAAATACCATATTTTACTGTAAACAAACTATAAAATATAAAGCAACAAAAAAAAAAACATTTTTCTCATGATATTAGAAAACATGAAATCTCCCAACAACTACTAGTGCTTCTAGCTTTTTTTCAGCCCCATAATTGATATTTTTCATATTATTGATTTTTATTTTAAATTAAAATGAAAAAAAAAGAAGATTAATTAAGTGGATAGATGTCTTTTTTTTGGAATAGGGTTTCACAATCATGATCAACCTATGCAAACCTCCCAAGTGATATGTAGAATATGGGCACTTAATAGGCAAGGGTCATAGATGCTTCACCTGATCAAAACCATAATCAAAAGTAAACCATATCCCTATATAAAAAAAACCTTACATTTTGCAAATCAGAGTATACTATTTTAAGAATTCACAATATACCTCTCTTTTGATACACATCAACCTACATCCATCCTTAGTTAAGGTGAATGGAAAATGAGAATCAAAACCTAGTGAGTGGGAAATGAGAATCAAAACTGAGGGTTTCGAGGGATACCCGAAGGAAGAGGGGGAAGATGGATCTAGGCTAGTTTATGAGAATCAAAACCTAGCGAGTGAGAAATGAGAATCAAAACTGATGGTTTCGATGCATAGGAAGAGTAAGAGGGAGAAGATGGATCTAGGCTAGTTCAATTCCCCCTTTAAAAAGACTATATTCCACATGAATATCATGGGAAATACCATGGGTTTTCATAAACATGGAGCTCAAAAACCACGAGTAACATCAAAGAACAAGACAACATCCTTGGATGCAATAAAAAAAACCTCCCAAATGATAGCTATAATATGGGCACTTAATAGACAAGGGTCGCAGATGCTTCACCTGATCAAAACTAGAATATTGAAACTTAATAGGAAAGGGTCATAGACATTGCACCTGATCAACACCAAAATCAAAACTCATCAAAACTAGAATATGGGCACTTAATAGGCAAGACCATAATCAAAAGTAAATGATATCCCTATGTAAAAGAAATATTACATTTTGCAAATCCAATTATACTACTTTAAGATATCCCTATGTAAACAAAATCTTACATTTTGCAAATCCAAGTATACTACTTTAAGAATTCATAGCATACCTCTATTTAGATATACATGAGCCAAGATCCATCCCTCTCTAAGCTTGAGGGATCGTCAAATCTTGAGAGATTGACAGCTAAGGCTAATGCCAAATGTGAATCAAAACTGAGGGAGAGAGAGAAAGAGGGAGAATGAGAAGATGGATTTAGGATGATATAATTTCCCCCTTTAAATAGACTATATTCCACATTAATACCATGGGTTCTTATAAACCTTGAGCTCAAAAACCAATAATGGACAAAACAATATCTCTTGATATAATAAAAAAATAATAATGTAGCATTTTCATTTTTACATAGAGTTATTTTTATTTTTATTTCAAATTTACCTTTCCTCAACAAAAATTGATTAAAAACAATAATAACCTAAATCTTTTACATAAAATAATAACGTAGACTTTTCATTTTAACATAGGGTTATTAATTATCAAATATCTAGATAGATCCAAAGCTAAAATGGACATCTAGGTTTGTTTAATTTATTAATTATATAATAAATTATTAATTTTAATTTTTTTTAATTGTTAATTTCATTGAGTCAAAATATTTTAATCTTTGATTAATTAATTAATCAATTTTTTTAATTTGATTGAGTCATAATGTTTAGATAACATAACATGACATTACAATATCTTTTCCATAACAAAAAAAAAACCTATAAAATATTTTGATTGTAAAATGAGAGATGGTTTTTAGGCATGTGGTATTGATAAGTCATGGTATTGGCCCATGGTATTATAACAAAGCATGTTCACAACTTAATAATGTCCAAGGGTAGGGGTGAATATCCATGGTTAAAAAAATTGCTATATTATAAGTATTAAATTTTTATGTGCTTATTAATAAAGTTTAAATATGGTTACAAAATTATTAAAGTAACTTATATGGTAAAATGGATCTTAATTTATAATTATTATTTATATCTCATATATTTTGAATGTGATAAGGGATTTATATATATCTTAAAAGTAATTATAGATATTTTTTTATTTTAGATTTATAAAAATTTAAAAATTAAATTCAAATAAAATATTTATAAATACTTTGATTGTGAGATGAGAGATGGTTTTTGGGCATGTGGTATTGGCCCATGGTGTTAAAAAAAATTGCACCCAATGTAACGTATTAAATCATTTTAATCTCCCAAACCAAGGGCAAATATCAAAATTCGGTGATTTTAAGGGAATACGATTTCCCAAAATGAGCGAATCCAACGAAATGAAGGTTTGGTTAGTTTATCCACCCATTTTTTATTTTGGGCTAAAATAAAAAAAATAAAAATCATTTTTTAAATAAAATTGGGGCTAATTATATGAAAAGGGTTTTTAATAAAAAGTTTGCCCTCTTAATGTAAAAACCCTCAAATTTCGCCTTTGGGCTATAATTCACCTCTAAAATTTACCATGATCTCTATCACTTCAAAGTCTGCTAGCTCACTTGCTCCTTCAATATCCACTGTGATTCCCTGCAATCTCCCCATAGGTATTATCTTTTGTTGGTTCGCCATTCGCAGCTGGATAGGAGACCATTGCAATGTAGGCCTCCCCATGCACTCCCATGTCTACTTTAGCAGAATGTCTGCATCTAATCCTAAATCCAGAATCACTTGGTCCATCTCGTATTCTCCAATCTGCGTAATCAATCTCATTTCTCTCCTTGTCCTTGTTGCATGCTTTCCAATCTTCCGAACTACACGCAGTTCTCCTGATGTGATCCCAACGCATCTATTAATGAGTTCCTGCAATCCTTTTACATCCTTACTATCATGCAGTAGCTTCATGCATGTTTCTAGGAATGTCATGAGCATCGATGGATCCATTTCTAGCTCCGATCTATCTTTAGTTCCTGAAGTGGAGGCATCATCGAAGCTCTTCTTGGCTTCCATGAAGATTTCCTTAGCATGCTCCAAATCAAACTTTGGTTCCTTTGTCGAAGCCTTGCGAACCCAAGTACTATCTTCAGGCTGCTTGTCTTTAGCATCCCCTGTCATAATTCCACTTCAGAACACAATGTTCATGTTAGGGTCTTCCTCACATAGCTCATACCTCATCATCTGCAGGTTCTAAGTCAGGGGAGGTTGGAGCGCTCCCTTGTCGTGCAACCTAGCTATTAGTGTAGGACTATCCTCCGTCTCATGATCAAACAATGTATAATATAGACATGACGGACATGTTGGATTCATACAATCACGGGCATAATGTCCTGGCCCTCTACAATTATAACATATCATTTGTCCGCGACCTCTTCTAGGACCTCCTCCACCTTGGCCTCGTCCACGCCCTTGAAATCTGGTTTGCGCCATTCCTGTGTTTTGGTCAAGGGGTTACATTTCAGCCTAAACTCTGTAGGTGGGAGTCCTATCCATCATCAGCTCATAGCTTCTACAAGTGTGCTCATTGTGTCCCAATGATCTATAGAAATTACAAAATAGATGTTTTGAATTTTGCATGTACTTCTATAACAGATGAAAGTTGTCCATAATATGCTTTCCTCCTATTTGACAAATTGTGCACCACAAAGCAGGTGCCATGCTAGGTCCTACTTGTGCCACTGGTCTTAATGGAATCAACCCTCCTCCTATGAGGTAATTCGCGAACACCGAGCAGCGGTTCTCGTCATGAACCCGATGCTTATATTTAACACACCATACCTCTTTAAGCACTTTCGGGCAACTTGTCCTGTCCTGTTTCAGACACTACATCTCAAGGCATAGGTTTTTCAACTACATGTGGATCTACTAAACTCCCATGTTAGGATCCTATATCGAGGTCTCATGCAATCTCATCGTGATCTCCAAGGCCTCTACCTGAGCCATTAACCTTTGTTGTTATAGTGTGTTCCTCAAATGCGGCGTTAGCAATACTACAAACCATTCGCAGTGTTGTCCATCCATCAAATTCATATTGGCTTCACAAATTATGCACTTCAGTGTCTCATCCAACTCCCAAGGAGTCTCGCCTAGTCTCATTGTGATCTCCTTGAACCTAATGATCGACTGCGCCTCTAAATTTGGCCTACTAAATTCTTTATTCAGTGCAATTTGGATATCCGTGACCCCCACATTCGGATTTTCATTAGAATACTTAATATACCAGGTCACCGCATGATCCTGCAGAGTGCTGATCAGTGTCACTTTCTTTATATTATCATCTATAACTCCCTGTGCTTCCCATACAGCCCTTATCATGAACCAAAATTGGTCTGGATCTTCATTTCCTATTCCCTTGAATACTAGCAACTTTATCGCCCTTGCCATATTGACTCGCAGTGGTGGTGGAGGTGGTATGGGCAAAGATGGGGGTAAGCGTGGTGAAGCTGGTGGTGGTGTGGGTGGAGGTGGTATGCGCAGAATCCTATGCCTTATCAAATTCATCACACTTCTTGGTGAGACCTTCGCAAGCTCTTCTTCGTCCCCTCGCGGAGGTGAAATCAATGAGCTTGTTTCTAGTTCTGCATTACCTTCACTTCTGTAAATTCTTCCACTTCGTGTAGCCCCGAACATCATTGTATTCACATAACCCACTTTTCACACAGTAGCATTTTAATCCAAGTGTTCAGAGACTTAACATACTTACCTCACGGTCCTTTGAGAAAGCATTGTTTTGCCTCGCTATAGCTGACTGAAACTATGAACTCAGTAATGAAGCCTCCTATAATTTGATCTAACCAGTGATCAATAGCATGTGTGATCTTATCCTCTGATGCTTCCAATATGCACACCAACTCTAGAGTCCACACAATATGATTATCAAGTTTCCACCTTCCTTGGTTATCTTCTAGCTTCGTGATCCACTCGTACAGCTCAGTAGGGAAAGATGCAAAGAAAAATTTGTGGATTTCCGTGTACAGTTAGCAGTCTAACCACTTCTCCTTTGATAGTCATGGATTCCTATTCTCCTGCGCTGCAAACTCATGAATATTCCTATCCAACCAATCTTCAATTTCTTTCTTATTTAGATTCCATTGACACGACATTAGACATCTCTATGCAGATTCTAGTCCCGACAATGGAACCATTTGTTGGCTTGTTGGGGCCTGACCTAGGTTCAAGTTTAATTAGCCAAAGAAATCCCTATACTACTGGCCCTTTCAGAAACAGTCTGCGGAACACGGACTGAGGTCTCACCCGAAGCAGTATGGGGGGATGCTGGAACTAGGTTTCTGCACCCTTGAGATGTTTGAGGGGTCGATTTAGTCCAACCGTGAGTACCTTATCGTAGGTCACTTTGCACACTTTCCTGGCCTGCGAGGCCTTCGTGCCCTTGTTATACTCGCCCTCGCACAACCCTAACCAAGGGCTGATGGGCTTTTGCTTTGCTAGGGAAAAGATTTGCACTATTGTTGCGGCTCATACTTATCTTGTTATAACAATTAGTTATCTTCGCGTAAACAAATGCCTTATGTTATAGTTACTTGCTTTAGTACATTCATATAAGTTCACGCAATAAAATAACATTAAACTTGCAATTCATACCCAATATATTTCAATGCAAGAAAATAGAAAACGATACACAAAAATATGGTAAAACTTCTCTTTATTAATGCTTCAACCGGTTATAGTCTCAACCTGCCCCACACACTCAGTTGCAGACTACTAGGCCTTTGTGCACTCAGCTGCAAAGCCTTCACCTACTATACGACCCAAAGATACGTCTTACACTTCGACTCAATACTTCATTAACTCATTTCTTAGATTATTGATGTCTCTTTACACTTAGAGCCTCGCTCTATTTATAAAATCCCATGGTCAGTGGACCATGGGTAGATCTTTCAAATTGACATTACATTACAAAAGCAAGGGTGGACAATCCTATGACTCTATTATGACTTCATGTTCCCTGCCCATAAATCATGGAGTCTTTACAATGGACTTAGACAAAACATGGGCTTTAAGCCCCAAAACATGCCTTGGGGGGATCCCACGCCCAACACCTGTGCCATAGACAAGAGTGATGTTTACACTTTTGGCATGGTTTTGTTAGAAATAATCAATGGGAGGAAGAATTTAGACTTGTCCCAACAAGAGGAGATGGATTACCTTCCTTCATGTGCAATTAGCATGATTCATGAAGGAAAGATCAGGAATGTCGTTGATCTGAAACTAGGATATCTAGCAGACTACAAGTGGAAACAGATATAAAGAGTTATCATAATTTTATTCTATTGTATTCAGGAGGATGCACAAGTAAGGCCTTCAATGAATAAAGTGATCACGATGTTGGAAGGACATACTAAAGTAGAAGATCCACCTCTCTGCGTTGAGTTTTTAATGAGAACTGAGGCTAGGGTTTCTGCTCATCCATCACAGTGGGAGAAAGAGAGCACATCAAGCAGTGTTGCCCCATTTCTATCTCTTTCTCTGCAAGGTGAATAAAGATATTGTTGTATCTCTGGACAATATTTACTTTGTCTCTGATTTGTAGTTGGCCAATGTTTTTTCAGCATGCTTCATAAATTTTCTTGTCTGACATTCTTTCAGATAAATTCCAGTTGGCATAGAGATGCAAGCTTGAGGAAATTATTATCCACATTCTTAACATTTATCATATAATGCCCATTAGTGCAACTATATGGGAAGCATAACCCATTTTTAAGTTTCATGGAAAACTTGGTCCTTTTATTGATTCAATGAGATGACATATTTATCCTATAATACTCATGGGTGCAACTAAATGGTTACCATAACCCATCTTTTGGTTTCATTTAGGACTTGGTCTTTCTATGAATTCAAACATTCCAAATCGAAAAACCACAATGTTTTTCGAAATATCTAGATAGCCTATGAAACATTATCTCCATAAGTGATGTCGTATATGCTTAGATTAGTCCAAATTAAAGCACATATATGGTGACTCTATTACGTTCTCAAAATAAGAATCTTGTCTAGAGCTTATAAAAAGCATTCAAGCATCACATAACCAATTCTTTTTACTTCACATTTAGGAGGAGGAAATTATGATAACTCTTTCTATCCATTTCCACTCGTAGTTTGCCAGATATCCCAGTTTCAAATCAACGACATTCCTGATCTTTATTTCGTGAATAATACTAATTTCACATGAAGGAAAATACTCCATCTCCTCTTGCTAGGAAAGGTCTAAATTCTTCCTCCCACTGATTATTTCTAACAAAACCATGCCAAAAGTGTAAACAGCACTCCTGTCTGTGGCACAGGAATGTAGAATCCATTCGAGAGTTAAGTACCTAGGAGTCCCCTGACACAAGTAAATGAGTGGCTCTAAGCCCTGTTCATTAACTTGGCCAACCCAAATGAAAGTTTGGATCCAAAATTCTCACCAACAAAATTTTTGAGGCTTCATGTCCAAATGAAGAATCCTATCATTGGATTTGTCATGGAAGAAAGCCAACCCCCAAGACATATCATGGATGACCTTGTATCTCTTTCTCCAATCAAGATAAGGTGAAGGATTATTGTCATAAGGGCACCAAAACAACCAGTGATCAAGAGATCCATTGCTCATGTAGTCATACACCATCAATCTATAGGTGCCATCAGTGCAAAACCCAAATAGTCTCACCAAATTTACATGGTTAATGCTTCCCAAGGTTTCAACATCTGAATAGAAATGCAAATGCCCTCTATCAACATTACCCATTTTATTTACAACAACATTTGTTCCATCGACAAGTTACCCTTCAAACACAACTGAAAACCTACCAACCCCAAGTTACCTACTAAATCCTCTCGTGGCCTCGTCCAATTCCATGTATGTATATCTTTGGGGCAAGCTTGGAAAATTCTCTAGAAATTAATCTTCTTTAGACTTGTGCTTCACCATTTTCTTCTTCATCTTATATGTCCATGCAAGAAATACTAGTGCATAAACCATGACAACTATGCAAACCCCTAATAGATGCCCTAATGCTCTGATCTGAGACTCTTTTAAGGGATTTGATCTGCTGATAATGGTAACACCCTCCAGAATTATTCCATAAGAAAGACATAGAACAATAATAGTTTAACATGCATGAGTTCTTGAACTGCTTGAGGCTGGCGGAGCTCGAATTCCTGTACTCATTTGCAAATAATCCACCTCATCAAGCTCTAGAAATTGGTTTGAAGCCCCACATACAGGATTCTTCCTTGGACTGCATCCGATATTGGGTTGGAATTCATTAAATATAGCATCACCTTGGCCGCTGCAAGTCCCTCCTGAGCTACAAATGTTGAGTGAACAATAAATATCAGGAAGCTTGTAGAAATCCATAAAGTAGATAGAAAACATGTATAAATCAAATACCAACATGGTCTTTGATTGAATGCATGTTCTTAAATTCCCATCGCTATCTAATCTTAGGAACCAAAAGAAATCATTCCATGTTAAGATCCCACAGCAATTTATCTCGGGTTGAGTGCTCGTGTTGTAGCGGTAGGAGTTGTAAAGACTATTGTGGGAGAAGAAGAAGAAACAGAGCAATATCAAATATTTCTAAGGGGGTGAAGGCATTGTGGTTGTGATGGTTATGCTAGGTGGGCAAATCTGAGACCACGATGACGAAAGTTGTGGTTTTCTATTAGCATAAAAATCTATGGAGGCCACTGGCTTAAAAATTCATGGATGAGTACACATGTGGTTGTTAGATCATAGGACACATGTCAGCCCAAAGGAAAAAGGGTAGACGAAGGTTGGCCTGACCATATTCAAGAAGAGATCCCTATCAGCGTAAACATGAGCTCAACTTATCACTTATTGGAGTTTAACCTAGGTGAGGAGGATAACAGTCATTCCTCCTCATTTCCCGAGATAAACACATTTAACCACAACTAGTAGTGAATATATGTTTACATTAAATTAGATTTCCTCTTTAATAGGTGGTGTTTTACATTCCTTCTTGAATCCCTTTAACAATGTCTTTCTTGTTTCTCATAGAATAATATTTCGTACAACTTCTATTACATTCAATCATTTCACAATTACTCGATTTCTCTTTGCATAATTGTTATTAAATTTTTTAATTGTTTTATTTGATAGGAAACCCATGAATCCTCTTACATTCTAGATAATTTTCCCATTAACCTATCAGGATTTTTGCAATTCTATATAACTTCAAAATTTTAGAAGTTAAACTTTTGCTTAATGTTTCATAAATCTAACTTTAAAATAAATATGTACTTCTAATTTCCATAATAAAACTAGAGCATGGAGACCAATTCATTTTATTTAGATTGCTGAAGCTTCATATCTTAGGGATGAAGGGCCACTTTCCTGCAAATAGTCCCAGTGCTCAAATAAGTCGAGCTTTTCTAATGGCTAACCCTAATTCATTGCTAGGATAACTATGCCCTTCAGGGGTATATAATTTAGGTAACCAAATTTCCATGATCCTTAAAGGTGTTAAGTGTGGAGCCTGATTATCTTCTATATTCAAAGGTATCACTGCATTGGACCCCAGTTCATAATGGGGAAGCAATGCCACTTGTAAAATATTCATTGTAGGAGGGGTCCAAGGGGGGTAGCTGCGACCTTTGGGAGCCCCCCTCCCTAGCATGGGGATCGGGGGCAGTGCCCCCAAAGCTAAGAATAGATGTAAAATTTCCTTGTAAAATATTGTAATTTCATAGTCAATCTAGGCCGTACATTAGGTAGAGATCTAACGATAGAAGTTATGTTTAATTTAGGGTTTTTTCCCTAGAAGGAAACCCCTCGCTATATATGAGGGAATTGTATTGTGTCTATGCATATCTATATTATGAGTGAGGAAGAGAGAGGAGATTGAGAGTGAAGAGGGAATTACAGTGATCTGTTGTAGGTTGTATCTCTTCAGTTTTCTAGATGATATAAAAAGAAGGATTGGTTGTTTCTCCGTGAACGTAGCCCAAACTCGGTGAACCACGTATATCTATGTCTGTCTTGTTTTATGCATTTTCTATGTTTATATTTCTGCAATATTTTATGTGTTCCATTGCTATGTAATATATAATTCTCTAACAAAAGGTTCACATGGTATACACTATTAGGGACTATGTACCAAAGAAAAAATGAAATAGTTAAGAAATCACTACTTCTTCTTTTTTTTTTCAGAAGGAAAAAAACATTGGTTTTTATTATTCACACGAGCACATCAAGTCACCATAATTTCCAAATACATTATGCAACAAAGTGGAAATATTGTGCTAGAAACTAAAGTCCAGTGATCAATGAGTCCCAACTCCCATAGACATGAACATACTATTACCTCCATCTAACAACAACAGATAATCTAAGCATATTTCATATGTACAGAAATAGGAGAAATAATATATTCAAGGTATGCAAATCAAAAAACAGGAAAGGGTGTCAGCTTGTATCAATGTGCTCTATGAACCATGGTACCTTCCAGATTCAAACAAAAGTTAAATATGACAAAAAAATATGGATTATCAACTCGGGAGGATGATGTCATCCTCGACAATGATGTTGTTATCTACCAGTAGAGTGAAATGTATCCATCCCATCGTAGAACAAATACCAATCTTCGACACAGCATCTGTTATGGACTTATGTTCCCAGTGGATGTGCTGAAGGGAAATGTGATGAAAAGACATCTTATGATATTCAATGTGATGGATCCAACCCTGTAGATGTGGATGAGAGATAGTAGAAACACCCTTCATGTTATTGATAAGAGCTTGTGAGTCCCCAAGATCTGGATGCCTTGAATGTCGAGAAACCTTGCAAACCATAATAAACCCCATAGTGCGATGATTTCAGCTCGCATGTTTGTGCCATTTATCCTTAACAAGAATATTTTATACTGTTGTTATGAATTCACACGAACCCACACCCCACATCCACATGAGCTACCTTGGGCAGCTCCATCAAAATATCTTGCAGGGTAGTTGATGTGTGGAGTAGATTTTCTGCAACCTATTACTTTATCTTGTGTCTGTTCTGCTTCGACGACATCATTCAAAATGCAATTTTGTTGAAAATATTATTTATATTGAGAGGCATATCATCAAATATGATGGAACTTCTGTCCTTCCATATTTCCCAAAAAACTACAAGGGAAATGTCATGTTAATCCCTATATCTCCCTCTCCACCATATAAAACAATAATCTATAGGGTCATGAACCAATAGAGGGAAAGTAAATATGTTTGACATCCTAAACCATACCTGAGCAGAAATAAGAAAATCGAGTAGGATATGATAATTTGTTTCCGTTGCCTTCCTGCAAGGTACACATCAACCTAGTTTGTATATACCTCTTTTCTTTAGGTTCTCCCAAGTTAGTGTCTTGTCCTTCCAAGCAAGCCATGTATATAATATAATCTTGTATGGGACCTGTGTTTTCCAAAAGTTCCTGAACCAACATATGTGTTGTAGATTGTATGAGATACCAATAATGAAGAGGTATGTGTCAACAACAGATATGGACCCCCAATGCAGTAGGCCATCCCACACAATTTGGTCTCCTTCATCTTTTTCTCATATGTGTGATCTGCACGAAACTTCAGTATAGCTATCCTAAGCCACTGCTTTAATACCTATCCATCCAAATTCCTCAACTTTCTTCCATACTGGAAAGCTACCGTCCCATATTTTTATTGCCTGAGCAAGGTAAAATATCCCTTTGGAATTTAATTTTGCAATTAAAACACTTGTACAATATGGATCCTGTTCCACTCCCAGAATTCAATATCTACCTATGATAATGTTCTTCCCTAAGACAAACGACCAACAAGTGTGATTTAGGAGCCATATTTTGATTTTGTTGAAACTTGTCCAAATGGAAGATCCGGTCGATTTCTTGATCAGGCCATCTCACTTCCACACTTTCACCTTAATGCATCCCAGATATTTAGCTCAAATGATTTCTACCCACAGAAATTCTCTAGATAAGTCGTGCCATAGAGATTTAGTTAATAGAACCCATCCAAAAACTTTTAAGTTTAAGATTCCCCATCTCCCAAATTGCTTTGGAATCGTGAGTTTATCCAATCTCATTAGATTATATTGTAAATATTTTCCAGAGCCAAACCAAATGAAGTTTTCCATAATCCGACATATATTGTTGATGATAGTGGCGGGGAGACAGTAAAGGTATGCCCAGCAAACCGCAAGTTACTGCAAAATTTATTACGCGAGCATGACTCTACCCCCGAGAGTCTAGCAAAAATGCTCCCATCCAGAGATTTTCCTATGAAACTTATATGCACTCCATAACCAATCATTTACTCTATAATTGTTTGGTTTAATGTTGAAACCCAAATATCTTAGACAGAAACAATAGATTGTGTGGCCACACCAAAAATGTTGGCAATGTGATATATCTCGTCATGTTGACCTTCAACATATAATAACATGGATTTTTCTTTGTTTATTCTAAGCCCTGAAGCATTACCGAACCTGCAAAATATATAACGTAGTGCAGTCCATTGGAACCTGGAAAGAATTATGAATATCATAATGTCATCAACAAAAATATCATGTAACCTTTATGCCACGACCCAAGGTGAGTCTAGTAAATTGATTCTCCATTCTAGTAGCTTTGATTTGGTGGTTGAGGCCGACCATGACTAGAATAAAAAGTAGGGGCGATAATGAGCAGCCCTGACGTAGTCCCCTTCCTGCACCAAAACAATTAGTGGGATAGCCATTTATGATTACATCATATTGAACAATAGATACACAAGACATAAACCACTCTATATTTTTCATATCCATGCCAAACCTTAGAATAATGATGAGTAGGAAAGCCCAATCTACACAGCCATATAGTCTTTTTGTAAATCCACCTTCATGACCAATGCTTCCATTTTCTTCATGTGGATGGAACGAATGAACTCCTGCACTTTGGAAAAATCATCATGTATCAATCTGTCATGAAAAAACCCATACTATTCCTGAGAGATACAAGTAGAGAGAGTCAACTTTAGTTTAACTGCTACGATCTTGGATATAAGCTTATAAATCATATTACACATGGATATGGGCCTGTAGTCCTTAAAGGATACCAACTCTTTTTTCTTCAGAATGAGGGAAATGAATGTGGAGTTGATGGCCCCTAGAAAGTTTCCCCGAATCCTAGACTCTTCAGCCATTTGCAGTAAATTCAGCCCCACTAGATCAAAAAAATGTGTGAAGAATTCAAACGTCCAACTATGTATCCCTAGGCATTTATCTTTTGCAAAAGATTTATGTACATTATGTATTTCCTCCAAATCAATGGTCTTATAATTCAATATTTTTATCTAGATCGAACATGGTGGGATAGGAGTTTGAACCCCAAATCGGGTCCTCTATCTGAGTTCCCCCTCACACCTTGTAGAAATATTCGAAGAAAGAAATAATTTCTTTTGGATATCTGAAGTGGAATGTGCCATGTTTCCGTTAGAGTCTCTGATTTTCCAAATTGAATTGATGTGCCTCCTATAGTTTGCATACCCATGAAAATTTTTACTATTCTTGTCCTCCTCTTTAAGCCACATTGCTCTACATTTCAAGTGCCAGGTGACCTCCTGTATATACAAGATTTTCCTCTTTTTATCTTCCAACTCCTTTATATTGTTGATGAGATCTAGGGATGGGTTTTCCTTATCCAGGATCTTACTGAGTCTCTCCAATTCCTCCTTGATGACGTAAGTCATTTATCATGGTTCTTTTCTTTATTCGTTCCCATTCTTAGACCTCCAATTTTAAGGCTCGAGGTTTCCCATGTACGGAATGCATGGGTGAAATATTTGTTGCAGTGTGCGACATTGTCCGGAAGGATTTAATTAATGCATTAAACTTATTGTCCTTGAGCCAAATTTTGTTAAATTTGAAGGGCATACCTGAGCACATTTCCTCCCTCTTCCAAAATAACAATATGGGCATATGATCAGAGACATATACCTTAAGGGCATCAAAATGGAGGAATCCTAAACTCTCTACAAGGTTTTCATGGACCAAAAACTGATCAAGTCACTTTCCAATATGTTGGGGGCTAGCCTAGCCATTATGCCATGTGGGCACAATGGGAAGGGGTCGAATTTCCATCAGGTTGTTGTCACTGAAAAGCATTTGGAGTCTCTCCCCAAGGGGATCCTTTCTACAATGTGAGCCCCAACCTTCCTCCAATGATATAGTGGCATTGAAATATCCAACAATAATAAGAGAGCCTATCTTGAGTATGTCTAAAGCATCCAAATGGTCCCAAAGTGTAGTACAATCTCGATAAGGGGCACATAAATTTAGAATATGTAAATGACCAGCAAGTCCCTAGATATGTCCTAAGAGTAAAATGCCAGCAAAACATTTATATGCCCGGAAAGATGTCTAATGTGAATCCCATAAAGCCACCAATCCACCAAATAGGCCCGTAGAGTCGATTACCACCATATGTTAGAAAGGGAGAATTTTCTAGAAGTATTCAAGAACCCATGAGTAGTCATCGTAGTTTCTTGTAATAGAATGATTTAGGGAAAATCAGAGGAGAAGAGATCTCTGAGGGAGAGGAATTTGTGCAAGTCCCCTAGACCCTATAGATTTAGGGATAAACATAAAGTCATGATCCATGTTGGCTAGGTGAAGTTCCTCTAAGGGCCCAAGGATCAAAAGGAAGTGAAAATGGTAATATCAATGAGGTCAAAGGATCTAGGGAAGGGGATGGGTTTGAATTTTGGGCATCCCCAGAAGTGTCGACTACCTCGCACCCCTCTACGACAAAAAATGATATTAAGGGCCTAGATGGGACTGATAGAAGGGGATGGCTTTGTTTGTCCCTGATGGATGGACAAGGTATGTAGGTTGAGTGTAGGGTTTGCAAGGAGGAAGTTAATGTCATTGCCCACCAAATTTTAGGGAGAGGAGTCAAGCGAAGGAGGTATAAGTGGAGAACAATCAGAGCACAGTCTGGGAGTATGGGAAAATTTCTCCGAGTTACACAGAATTGTAAGATGATTAGAAAGGACAAGAGGCTTAGGGGACATCGATGATACGAGGAAGCTTCCAAAGGTAGGGAAGATACTATAGGCTTAGGTAGACATGGGTCTATCGTACCAATTGGTGAGGATTGAGGGGAGGAGCGTAAGGTGACGAGAGAGGAGGATGTTGGGTTACCATTCATACGTTGATCAGGGTATGAATGATTAGTGCTAGGAGAGGTACCTGAAAGAGTAGACCAATGTATCTGAAAATTTTGACTAGCTCCACCATTTCCATGGATCTGTTGATCGTCAACCTCTCAACTAGAACTACCCCTTCCACAAGCGTACCCACCATTAGCCTCTCTTCTACTGATTCGATGAGGACAATGGGCCATGAGATGTTCGGCCTGGTGGTAGATAAGAGAAGGAAATGGATTGCACTAGAAATCCAATCTCTAATGGGTACGGATATACTCCCATGCCAAATCGATGTGCGCAAAGAAGCCCAATTCTACCAGGACCCAAGTGACTCTTTTTTTTTGAGCCCCTAAACACTTTGGATCAACGTATATGAACCTTCCAATCGAATTTCAAATGTCCGTCAAAACCCTTCTCATACAAAATTCAATGGGAAGACTAGGGTGGTTCACCGAGATCATTTTCTTTATAGGAGTGCCCCTGAGAGGATTGAAACCAATATACCATGGGTGGAGAGAAAGGATATTGCATCCTTGAACCCATGGTATTTTGTAAATTTCCTCCAAATCCTCTTGATGCTAGCAGTGGAAACTATACCATGAGTGCATAAGCTGACTGACCATAGGAGTGTACCAAAGAAGCTTTTCCCATTGCGTAGATACCTAGTCCCGCATCTCTACTTCCTAAAGTTTGAGAAATACCAGCATCCCACCAACGCACATTATTTTAGACTAATCACTCAATCCAGAAGGACGTCACAACCAAAAACTAGAAGCTTCGTTTGAGGAGAAGTACCAATCACCCCGCTTTGATGTTTTTCCTTAGCTTCCAAAGGAGGAGTGTGATGTAATTCAGGGTGTGGATGAGATTCATGTTGTACAAGTGGATGGTCTACATCATAATAATGAACATGGATGTTATTCTCATCAGGATGGGGAGAAGTTGCATGGGCCAAAAATGACAAATGGGCATTGGGAGGGAGAATATGGAGTGGATAATTATGTGCTGTGTGGGTTGTCAATATGGAGCCATGTTGGTGTGTCGATTCAGCAGAAAGGGTGGCACGCATAAATTCCTCATGCTCTAATGTGTCGGATTTATATAAGTTTGGTAGGTCCGTAGGCCTTGGGGTAGTGGGCACGAAAAGTGAAAGGACAGGTCCAACTCAAAGTGGCATGGAAGGTAAGAAAATATCGAGTGTCAAGGGGAAGTAGGATAATGAAATAGAGAAAATCAAGGGAGCAGAGGAAAGTAGTAAAGGTTTCATGTGAGAAAATCATAAAACAAGGCCTTGTAAAGTAGACTGTAGTACCCCGAGTCCCGTTGAATGACATATGTATAGAGAAAGATACCCAATGTAGGTAGATCCCAGAAGCCACCCTACTGTCATTCCAAATCCAGAATTAGAAATTTAATGAAAGAAAAATGGAATGTCCAGTATTCCAACCAAGTTACCTGCAGAACCGCCTCGAAAAAAAGAAACCAACCACTAAGATATTGTGGAGAATCTCAATACCAATACAAGCCCCATAAATTGTGCCTTTTAGAGCAACCACCAACCTCACATAATTAATATCTAACCAATTTGAAAATTGTTGGGAACAGAAATAGGTGGATTCTTCCAGCAAGGGACACTCGAAAAAGTGCACCACCCCAGCAACCCAAAGAATTGCAGACTGAGAATGTGTATCAAAAACCGCTAGGGCATGAATGTGGATATATCCAAACTATCATCCATCACAACAATATCCTAGACATGTCCACCATCTATTGCAACATATAACCCCAAAATTTTTAGAAGGATAGGATATGGTGAAAAAGTCAATCCACTTCCTCCAAAGTATAGGATAATTAGTCATTTCTAGGTAGGTCCTAGGGTCAGGAACCAAATCAAGACAAGATACAGTAAGAAGGTTAAAAAAAGTCTCAATTGGTTGCAAATTATACAATATAGAATGTATATAGCCAGTGGGAAAATGATAGCGACATGGAAGATTTTGGAAGAGAGGATAGAAAACATGACTGAGGATGATGCTTCAAAACCAATCTAAATAAAGTTCAGAAGGAGACAAGGAGAAAATGATGTATATGCTTTTGACAGTCTAATATAATGGGCCAATAGAAAGGATGTAAGGGAGAGGTTCTGGCTTCCAAAAATGGAACATTTAAAACAGAAATAGTAAGCCCTTTCCTTTCCAAATTAAACCAACTAGTACCTCAGTAAGAGTTGGACATCGATAATGAACCCTATTTAGAAGGCCTTCAGCACCAGCCTCTTCCCGATTGCCCTTATGCTGGCCTTTTCAGATTCGTTGACCCCTACAATTCTAGAAGCATCATGCCCCACAACAGGACTACTTGCACAAAAGCAGCTCACCGAATAAAATACACTTGTTCTCATTAAAAATTTTACAAATTTGATCACAATTCCTCTTTGTCGGTTCATGCAATTTATTTTGATTGTAAATTTCCATAAAGAAATTTTAGAATACATATAGATTTTCTTTTACATTGAAGGACTTTCTTTTGCATTGAAGTTTCAACAAGGATCAATGATGGTGAAAATTTTGATATGGAAAACCTGTGTGCATGGATAAAAAAATAAGCTAGCAGGGTAATTCTTAAAAAGTCACACACTTGGAACTCCAGTTGATTGTGTGTGTGCCTAAAGCTCTCCCAAAGTAAAATTCCTTGTAATGATAGAAGAGAGCATGGATTTTTGGTTTTCTATCAAGAAGATATTCCTCCAATTTTCCGCCTCCATCTCTATTCTTCCTCTTCGTCCATTTTTAATTATTTCATTCATTCCATGCAATGTCATTTTTTTGTATCCAATGTGATTTTTTTGCATGAAGTTTTATTTTCCCTCATTGTTCCTCATTTAGCGTGTTCTAATTTTCGATATGGATGCATATCCTCGCCCTAAGTGGTATTAGGTGGTGAATATATCCTAATCCTAGGTCCATTCACACTAGGAAATATACAATAATACAAAATAGAAAGAGAGTTTCTTTAATCTTTGGGATTCACAAAAGGGTAGTAAAAGTCGATAATATGTGATAATTTAAAATAGAAAGATAATATATGATAATGCAAAATAGAAAGTAGGTTTGTGATGAAAAATGGGAAAATGGTTTTCTTAATTTTTGGGATCAAGAAGATGGGAGTAATATAACGTTATGGACTAGATATTTTAAATAGAATCTTACATTTTGGAGATTTGGTTTAATGATCAATGTCAATAAGATTTATATGTATTTTTTTTTAATATTTGAATAATGAGATAGTAAGGTAAGAGATTTCATATAATATTAGAGTTGGATGTGGGCTACATAATAATTTTTTTTAATTAACCAATTCTTTTAATAAAAAGAACAATATGCCAAGAGGAGGGACAAGTTTAACTAGATGTATTGATTTCGTTGGGCATTTGGCTAGATATGTGCTAGCAAGAGCTTGATTTAATTCCCACTATGTTTGATGTATTATTTTATGTCAATGAGTTTAATTGGGATGTCATCCATGAATGTGGAGAAGCATCCTTTAGGTTTCCTACCTGGTTTTTCCTTGAAAAAAGAAAAGGACAACGTGTCCTTAGTATTAATAATAAACCAAGATCTTAACATGTGAGGATCTCTAAATAATAAATAATATCTACAACAAATATCAAAATAGGTAGAACAAGAGACAATAAAATGTCACACAATTTCAAGGTTCTTATTCAATAAATTTCATATACATTAGTAATAATTTATTAATGATCAATCTCCATTCTTAATTTTCAACAACAAACCCTAGATTGCACACAATCAAACTGAATGTTGTGAAAGTTGCTCAAGACCATTTAGGGTTGTTGTCATCATATTGAACTTGAGGGCACTAAGCTTGCGGCAAAAGAAGACCATTACAATAAATGCCAAGTGAGGGAGGCCCTTGAGAATATTAAACACCCTAATAATCTTTATAGGTTTAGAGGGTTGTAGATAAGGGTTACTTGGATTCCCTTAATCCACTAACAAAGAGATCAACTTTAGTAAGGCCAACATGAAAGAAGAACTAGAATATCAAGGATTTTGTTCCTAGACTAAATTAGTCATTTTCAGTTGTATTACTTATTAGCTAGTCATTTATGTTAGTCGTTTTTAGTGGGGTCGCTTAATATTTCTCATTTTTGGTAGTATTTCACTTAGAAAAGCTACGATGACTAACTTTTTTAGTCACCTAGTCACTAATTTCCCATTTTCTACTAGTGGCATATTCAAGTAATTTCTCTAATATGATTGGAAAATTAAATGGACGGGTATTAGTGGATAAAATGATGAATAATTTTTACATTTATTGTCAAGTTCAAATGTTGTTTCGTATTGTACCAATGTAACCATTTATGCCTGGATAGTTGAAGAAACTTTTTATTTTAAATAGTTAGAGCCTAGAGAATAGTTTTCATAGCAATAAATTTATTATGTCTATTTTGTATAAAAACTCATGAAAATGGTTCCCTTTCAGAAAGATAAATATGTATCTTGTATTCAAGGACAATACTTTCTCAGAATTTTAATTAAAAGGTTATTCTTTCAACAAACGACAGTTTGTTGTCTTCTGTAAATGTTTATTTCGTGTGAGTTACATATTTTATATTATCTAAATAATTCTTAAGTTATATGAAATATTTGAAAGGTTAAGTTGAGGATGAATTTCCCTTACATCACTTGGAAACGATATATTTCATACTGGGATCTATGATGTAATTGTGTTACTTGTGTCATACCTGTGAAAAATATAGAATGTTGCATTGATTTGATGTAACTAAATCCTTTTTTTTTTTTAAACCATTAGAATATTATTTTATGTGTTTTCCAGCTATATCAGATAACTAGGATATTTAGATGAATATTAAAGTAGTCTATTATATTTATTAATTATTCTTTCATTATTTTTAACTCATTTAGTATCTGCCATAGTCTAAAGTAAATCTTTTGGTTAAATATCTAGAGAGTGTTGTATTTTACATGGAAGAAAGGTTTTAAATCTATAGGGACCCTTCTTTATAAAAGAAACATACATCCTAGTGCATTGACATAGTTTCCTAGATGTAAACTATTTTAGAGAACAAGAAACATCAAAAAACCATAAAATTAACTAAATTATAACTTTATTTTAAATTGTTTTTACTATTAATTATAAAAAAATAATTAATATATGAACTAGTATGGGCATATAAATTAAATAGATGATAAGCATCAATTCATAATAACCATTGAAACACTTTGTTCATTTTACACCTCACCTTGCTAAAAGTAAAACCAACCTATATCCATCTTAACTGTGGATCTACCAAGCACTGAGAGGGATCAAATCTCTTGAGGTGAAAATCTCTTTTAGAGTGAAAATATATTTGATCCCTCTCAGTGCTTGGTAGATCAAGAGTTAAGATGGATCTAGGACGGTTTAATTATTAATTTTCTATACTACTATGAATATTGTAGAATATTATGTGGAGGTTAAATCCCTACCATCCACTTGAATTAAATTAAAATTCTTGAAGCTCTATTTCAAAATAGACATGTGTATTCACATAATCAAATATATATTGAAACTAGAAAAACATACTAAAGTAACCATACTCAATAAGAATTCAAATATACTTGTGGATATCACATTTTATCAATTAAATTAAAAAAAGAAATTAAAATTCTTGAAGATCTATTCCAAAATAGATGTGTATTCACATAATAAAATATATATTGAAACTAAAAAAACATACTAAAGTAATCGTAATCAATAAGAATTATACTTGTGGATATCATATTTTTTCAATTATATTGAAAAAAGAGAGGGCACAACTACTTTTGAGATAAATCTCAATCCTTTATTATAACTGCAACTAAAAATTTTCCATGTAATTCTTACCATCCACCTAATAGCTATTGATAATTAAATTAAAATTGGAGAAGCTTTATTTCAAAATAGGCTGCTACTAAAAATATTTTGTGGAGGTTAATTATGTGGAGATGGAATGAAACTTCTATAATTTTAATTTAATTTTCAAGATATGTATTTAAACTGGTTGGAATATTTTAAAATATTTTTGTTAACAATCACAAATCAAAGGTTGAGATTTATCTCGAAAGCAGTGATATCATTTTCCCCCTTTTAATTATATTAATTAATTGAAAAAATGCCATGTGAACATGTGCTATATGAACATAAGTTATGGTTTTTTAGTAATGTGGTATTAGTATGCAATGGTTTTGGACCATCATATTGTAACCAAACCTATTTATAGGTTAAGAATATCCATCGTAGAGTGGGGTGAATCTCCATGGTTAAAAATATTTTTACATATTTTCTAAATGTATACATGTTTATGTTAATTATTTTATAATTAGTAATACTAATAATTTTTTAAAATAAAGTTATAATTTAATTAATTTTAATCATTTTTTTAATCTTGACAATGTGAGATGTATTACAAGGTAAGTGTTTTGATGTAGGGGTTTATCAACCATTTAATTTATATGACTACAATAGTAACTATTGATAATAATAAAATTTGTGGAAACCCTATTCCAAAATATATTTGTTTAGTAAAAATGGTTTGAAGTTTTAATAATAAAGGCTTTTAATATTTTCAATCTAAAAACAAATTGTATATTTGTGTTATAGGCAAAATATTGGTTACATGCATGATGTGATTGGGTGAGTAACTTAAAGGAAGGGTGGGCAAGATAATGCTACTCAATTATGACATATTACTTGCAATAAAAATGTGAAAAAAATACTTACACAACATTTTAGGACATAGTGTAAAAATATAATGTAAAAATATGGAATGTAGACAATTTAATTGTATCTTTGAATATATGACTTTCATTTATGAAAACTTGGTATAACTTAAAAGGGATTCCTTTTAATACGTATGTTATTTTTTTTCTAACCCATAATGCACATGTTTTATGAATTGGTTTGTAAATGATATTGTAGATAGCAATGAATTCTTGTGCAACAATATTTTCCATAATTTTTAATACTGGTATTTTTTTTGGTAAATTAAAAACAATAATGAAGCTATGAAATATGAGGTCAAGTATTAAACCTAGCTATGAGGGTCTTAACACACACACAAACGCACATATACTAGTGTGGGACGATTTCAAAATGTTAGGATCATGAATCATCGAGAGAAGTGGTGGTGTCTAAAGACACCATTGATGGGATCCCACTGGTCACTATGACCAATTAACATGGAGTCTTTTAGCCTTTAAATAAACTACATTAGAGATGGACACCATGGGTTTTCATAAATATGGAGCTTGAAAATTGTTCCTAACTTAACCGAGAAATTTTTTTTGACCAACCCTAGCACAAAATATGTCAATCTATCAAATGTTATAGGGAAGATAAAATATCTATGTGTTATGAAACCGGCTCAAGAAAAGATAGAAAAGATAGATCAACACCTTAGAATTCAGCCTCTTCGAGGGGGCAACCTCCTTTACATTACATAAATGTACAATTCTTGGATGATTCAAATTACAAAACCTCCTTTCTATATATAGGAGTCTAAGGAGTCACAATATAACCCAACCGACCTAACAATAACAATATAAAGCCACAAAAATAACAATATAGGGATTCTATGGGGCACAGTAATAAAAATATGGGGACAATAGGGGCACAACAATATTAATAATGGATACAACTACAATAGTAATGGGGTAATCACTAGTATTATAGGGACCTATCATGCCCCTCTCCTTCAAAAAGAGTGTTATCCTCAACGCTTGAGAAATTCTGGATGCTTCTGTATAAAATTCTCATCCTCCCATGTGGAATCTTCAGTGGATAAGTTCTTCCACTTGATGAGATACTCCGAAATTGATCAATTTTGTAGCTATCGAGTTCTTGTTTCTGTGACTACTTCCAGTTCCAATATAATTTTTCTTTCCTCGTCAAGTTCTGGCAATATTGTTTGAACTGGGAGCTTGTCACCTATAACCTTCTTTAAACATGAAACATGAAAACTGGGTGCACTCGAGACGATGCAGGAAGCTCCAATTTGTATGCCATAGTACCAATATTTTGCAACACCTTGGACAGACCATAATACTTTGGTGATAATTTATTATACTTCTTAGCTTGCCTGAGGGACATTTGTTTATATGGTTGTAGCCATAGGAATACCCAATCACCTACATCAAAACTTTTTTCACTGTGATGTTGATCTGCCTATTGTTTCATTCTATTATGTGCCAACACGAGGTTATCCTTTAAGAGTTGGAGGACTTGTTGTTGATGTTCGATGTGATGTTCCACT